>CAUYRT010053656.1:0-21066 GCA_963574885.1 Lepilemur ruficaudatus
TGCTATAATACATTTTATCAAATGACTTATTACTACATATCTAATTTTCAAATTTGTGGTAGGAAAATTATCATTATGATCAATATCTGCATTAGTCAGTGATTGGCCAGGAAATGAGACACTGCTCCAGGTATTTCAGAGGGAGTTTAATACATGGAGTTTGCTATTCAGTTGGTGGAAGCACTGATAAGCCAAAGTCAGTGAGCAACTCAGTGTCTAGGGAGAGCAGGAAAACCTTAGAGTTGAAGTGACGATGTGAAGAGCTATGAGATAGAACTATCTAGTAGGAATGAGAACTCTGGCAGGCAATTCTAAGAAAGTGCTGAAAACAGAAGGAAAAGCTTCTTGTCTCCTGGTAGCTGAAACATGGAAAAGACAGAGCTGCTTCTGGTGAGACCACAAAAAGCAGAGAGAGAGTTGAGATGTACCTTAGGTTCTCCCATCCTCTAATCACCTGATTTTCTGCCAGTGCCTCCCATGGCAAAAACTATCCAGAAACCTAAGGATAACAGAGCCTGGGAAATGTGTGTTTTCTTTTTTTTTTTTTTTAATTTGAAACAGGACAATAAAGGTGGGCATGAATCTGATAGCAAACAGGGCAAACATTGAAAAGCACATCATCCTTGCATGCAAGTGTTTGTGCACATCTTTGATTATTTCCTTAGGATGTATTCTTAGAAATGGAGCAATAGAGTTACTGGATCAATGGATAAACCATTTTAAGAGCTTTGATATGTACTTGATGTCATTAAAATGTCCCCTAGAAAAAAGTTGCACCATTTACACACACACCTCCCAGTCCCTGGCACTCAAATTATCACTTGAAAATAATCCCCCAGTTTCCCAATTTGATAAAAAGAAAATTATATATATTTATTTTAGTTTGCATCTTTTATTTTGTTAGTTAAAATATATTTGAGTTTTTTTCCCAAGATTATATCCTTTCTCATGAGAATTGACTGTTGATATTTTCTCTCTCTCTCTTTTTTTTACGTGCTCACACATTTTAAAAGCAGGTTTATTGACGTATAATTGACATACAACAAACTGCTCATAAAATGAAAAATTTGATTCATTTTGGTGATTGTATACACCTACGGAGCCATAAACATCAAGAAAATTAACATATCTATCACCTCTTGAAGTTTCTTCACACCCCTTTGTAACCCTTCCTCCCACCTGTGCCCACCTACCCACCCACACCATCACCCGTCAACCACTCATCCACTCTCTGTCACTATAAATTGGTTTGCATTTTCTGAAATTTTGTATCAAATTAAATCATATAATCTCCTCCCCCCATGTTTTTATTCTGCCTTATTTTACTCAACATAATTATTTTGAGATTCAAACAGTTTTGATTTTTGTTCGCTCATTTTTATTGCTGAGTAGTAGTCCATTGTATAGGTATACCACAATTGGTTTATCCGTTCACCTTTTGATGGCCACTTGGGCTTGTTCCAGTTTTCGACTAGCACAAATGAAACTGCTATGAACATTTGTGTTCAATTGTTTGTATGAAAAAAATACTTTTTATTTCTCTTGGCTCAGTAACTAGTACGGGATGATAAATGTCTATTTAACTTTTAAGGAACTGCCAACTGGCTATTCCAAAGTGGCTGCAGCACTTTACAGTCCCTGCAGTGTCTGAAGGTTCCAATCTATCCCCATCCTTACCAACGTTTGGAGTGATCAGTCTTCTTAATTTTAGCCATTCTAATAGGTTTTCAGTGTAATTCATGTATGTACATATTTAAACAGTTTTCCTCATACACATTGCAAATTTTTCATTGTTTTGAAAGAACAGTTTTTGTGGCTTCCATTTGATTATTCCAATCTCAGTGTGGCTAAATATTTTACCATATTTTCTAGGTTGACACCTGGCCTGAGTTCACCTCCGTTCTAACCAAAAAATTCCTCAGTTCCCTTAGGGATACCATAAAACTTTGTGTTCTTATACAACAGAGATCATTCCATTATCTTCATGGCTCCTGAAGACAATCATGGACTTTTTTGTCTGAGCTGGAAAGCAAGCTAGTGTAATATCACAATGTGGCATTCTTTCACTTTCTTCTATGCTTTTTTATGCTGTCCCCAGCTTTTGTTCTGAGACAGGGTCTAGAGCCTCTAACGTGGCCCTCATAGGCAGTTGTACAAACTTTATTTTTCATGACAGCAATATCCAAATGCAGAATTTAAAGCACCTGGTGACAGCACCAAATTCTTGATGTATCCTGCATTTCACAAAGGCATATTTGCAAATCAAGTTTCAGAGCTAGCCATAGAGAACTCTTCATTGGTCTCCAATAGAAATGTAAAAATGCATCTCTCTGAACAACCATAGCTGTTGATTCGTGCTGTGTGTATGGAAAGCAAAGTATCTAGGCACCGGGCCAAACGTAAAGTGAAAATAAGCAGTACAAGGCAGATGTTCACTACCCCTAGACAAATGAACAGTAGGACTCCGTAGATACCCCAGCTGTTGATTTGCACTAATTTCAGAGAGAAGAGAATCTCTTAAAATAAAATCCCTTTTGTTTTCCAAAAACATAGTTGTGAGTAAAAAAGACATTGCCTTTTAGAAACATAATCTGGTGATGATTTATTTGGAAATGCATTGAGTCCAAGGTCCTTCTCTACTCTCCAAAGGAACAGAATAGCACTTCCTAAATGAATGAATAGTTACAGGAATGTATGATATGTATAAATAAGTTCATTCAGCAAAAATTTATTTATAATGTATGTCTAGCACTTTCCTAGACATAATCCTTGGCCTCATGTAGCTTGCAGTCTAGAGGAAGAAGATGGACATTATTCAAACAACATACAAGCACATATATAATTAAAATGGAGATGAATGTTTTAATGGGAAAGTACAAGGTACTATGTGAGTGTGTATATCTGGGACCTGCACTAGTCTGGGAAGCAGAGAAGTTTTCTCTGAGAAATGGTACTTAATTTGAAACCTGAATGATAATTAACTTAATGAAGAGATGAAAGAAGTGCATTCCAGACACAGGAAACAGCATATGCAAAGGCCCAGTGGCAGGAGGGAACAGGACCCTTTTAGTGTAGACAGGACGGGCAAGCTAGGGGTGGCGGGGAGGGGATGAAAGGGAAGGTGATAGAAAAGGTAGACAGGGGACAGAAAATGAGGACTTTGTAGGACATGTTAAGTTATTTTGGCATTGTTCCAAAAGAACTAGAAAAGTCACCAAAGAGCTTGAAGTGGCAATTTATCTGATTTGTGTTGCCAAAAGATTGCTCTGGGTGCAACATGGGGAAGCATTGAGAGTGGCATCTGTTGGAAAAGAAGAAGACCTGAAAGCAGGTTAGGGCGAATTAAAAGCCCTGCTATTTGCCCTAATTATGCAATACATCTTTGCTTTATTACTCGAGGTTATGACTGTAGTACTTTTTTAAAAGGTAATTATTGTTTACTGTCTACTTTTCCACCTGAGCTCAAGTGGCAGGAGATCAAAGAGCACATCACTCTTGTCCTTCAATGCAGCTTAATGAAAACAAAACCAAAAACAGAAACAAAAACAAAAACCGGTCTGGTGTCTGTACAATCATGTTTTAGAAAAGTGCTCCATTAAGAAAATGTTCCTTTCTTATAACATGCTTTCCTGAAAGGCAAAAAGAGTTTTCTGTAAAATTCTGTAAATTTCAGTAAAATGAAGGTGGTCATAACTTCTTTATCGTATTGATGTGATGATTAAATGAGATTACATACATAAAAGCAGCTTTTAAACTAGAAAGCGCTAAACAAATATCGGTGACTGTGTGTACATTCACATGTACACAATTATGTGTAATTGGCATGTAGCACTACATCAGCATCTTCACTCAACATCCAGCTTTATTCACAAAACACATTTAGTATCTTTATAACAAAGATAACATCATTCATTATATTTTAGTTTTATATTTTAAATAATTGCAATATATTTAAGAGAAATTATGTGAACAGTATTAAGAAATATGTTGTATGTTTCTGTATACCCAGCACGCAGTATAACACCTGGAAAGTTTTACATGTAATGCATGCTAGCAAAATGAATAACGTGACAGTTCTTTTTATATTTTTTTTGCTTTTATTTATTTCCTTTTTGATATATTTGGGGGTACAAGTGGTTTTTAGCTACATAGATGAATTGTGTAGTGATGAAGTCAAGGCTTTTTAGTGTACCTGTTACCCAAATAGTTTATATTGTACCCAATAGGTACTTTTTCATTCCTCACCCTCCTTCTACCTTCTTTCCTTCTGAGTTCCCATGTCTGTTTAGTCACTCTGTATAACCTCGTGTACCCATTGCTTAGCTCCCACGTCCCAAGTTGTTGTTGCAAAAGGCGTTATTTCATTCCTTTTTGTGGTTGAGTAGTACTCCATTACACACACACACACACACACACACACACACACACACACCCCACATTCTCTTTATCCACTCTTCAGTTGATGGGCACTTAGGTTGATTCCATGTCTTTGCAATTGTGAATTGTGCTATGATAAACATATGACTTCAAGTATCTTTTTTGTATAATGACTTCTTTTTCTTTAGATAGATAACAGTAGTGGGATTGCTGGATTAACTGGTAGATCTACTTTTAGCTCTTTGAGGAACCTCCATACTGTTTTCCACATAGGTTGTACTAATTTACATTCCCACTGGCAATGTATACACACTCTTTTTTCACTGCATCTGAGCCAACATCTATTGTTTTTTGACTTTTTAATAATGGCCATTCTGACCTGGGTAAAATGATATCTCATTGTGGTTTTTAATTTACCTAGCCCTGATGATTAGTGTTGTTGAGCATTTTTCATATGTTTCTTTGCCATTTGTTTGTTTTCTTTCGAAAAATGTCTGTTCATGTATTTTGCCCACTTTTTAATGGGGTTATTTGGCTTTTTCTTGCTGATTTGTTTGATTTCCCTGTAGATCCTATATGTTAGTCCTTTGTCAGATGTATAGTTTGAGAATATTTTCTCCCACTCTGTAGGTTGTCTACTTTGTTGATTATTTCTTTCATGGTGCTGAAACTTTTTAGTTTAATTAAGTCTCATTTATTTATTTTTGTTGGTGTTGTATTTGCTTTGGGGGTCTTATTCATAAATTCTTTACCTAGGCCAATGTCCAGAAGAGATTTTCCTAAGTTTTCTTCTAAAATTTTTATGGTTTCAGGCCTCACATTTAAGTCTTTAATCCATCTTGGCAGTTCTGATAAAGTGACAGTTCTGATACTAAGAACAAAAAGCAATGTAATAATTTTCAGCACCCATAAATTAGGTTGCCTTTTCAAAATTTGCAGATTAATTGCAAACAATGATTTGTTTGTAGAGCACTTTAGGAACTGAATTATTTTCCCACTTTACTGACATGGCATCTCAGATCGAAGTAAATGCATGGTCCCTGTAACACAAGTAATGAGTAAAAGTACTGGCAATAAAATAGTGAATTTTTCTGGCTCAAAATTTAATATTCTTTTAACAGTACTATGTATACTAAGATAAAAATCTAGAGGCTGTTAGAATATTATTATCAGAATATTTTTCTTCAACTAACACAAATACAAAATGTACAGATGTTTCTAAGTGTAGACTAAATAATGCTCTGTTCTGACTCCCCTTGAAGAGTTAGATGCTCTTTCAGTTATAAAAAAGGAAATGGGAGAATTTTGTCAATATATTTTTCTACTTAATATAAATGTCATTGATATATTTTCTACTTGAGTTGGATGGTTCTGATATTTTTTAGCTTTCATTTATTCATTCTGTAAATGAATATTTACAAACTATCTATTATGCATGGAACACTGGACACGTGTTGGAATGAACAGAAGGATCTCTGCCTTCATGGATTTCACAAACTAGTGAAGTGTCAGACATTAAATAAACACATCGTTCAATACAAAAGTAAAATTGTGATAAGCACTCTTAGGGAAAACAGAGAGTACCATGGGCATGTATAACAGGGATCCTCTTATATATTGAGAGGCTAGGGAAATCCTTCTTTGAGGGAATGCTGTGCAATCCCAGAACTGAAAAATGGGAAAAGTCGTGAGAAGACTACATAGAAGAAAGTGCAAAAGCTAATAGAGAAAATAATAAAATATTTGATTGACTAAATTACTAAAAAATAATAACTCATTAAAGAATGAGTGCAATGAATATAATGTGTATATGTAATGTGTAGATTATGGATATAATGACTTTTTCTTTTTTCTCCTCCCCACCCAAGAATACTGGGATCTGAAGGGACTGTAGAAAGAAAGACACAGTAGGAAGTGATTATTTTTTCATTTTCATTTTTTTTTTTTTGTAATGATAAATTCTTCAGCAGTCTTTGAAGACTGATGGTAATAGATGCAGTAAGCCGGGATGTGGAACATGCCAGAAAGAGACGTAGTCTCCGGGCAACATAGTTCCCACAACATTGCCCCTGGGAATTTAGGAGGGAATGGAATCATTTGATGGAAGTTCTCCTCAATTTTAGCAGTCAGAGAATGCTGAATATAGGTCTAGATGTTGGATGGTTTATAGATTTAGTGTGAAATGAGTACTTACCTGTTTCAAAATAATCAGTGAAATTCATAGCTCTGAGCACATTACAATACTGTATTTCCCATGATTTTATAGTATGGCTTCCATTGACTTTTCTGAAATATTTTTTTTTTTTTTTTTTGCCTTCTGATTTCTCTTCAGACTAGCTTGCTGTAGAGTAAAGGAGAGTGAGGGAAACCACTGATGATTTTCTAGGTTTTATTTTTCTAATCAAATACATGTAAATTCTGAGTTGCTATGTAACAATAAACTTCAAGGTGTGTATTTCTGTGATATGGCCCTAATTCCCATAATTAAAATACATAAACTATTTCAAAGTGAATTCTGAATTTTTTCCAGGTCATTTTGCTGTTTATCTCTGGGCTCCAAGCTATCTTGCAGTTAGAATAATTTATAATGTTACACCAGTTATAGCAGGGTCCCTCCCTGCACAAAGATCACAAACAATCACCATATTAATGTCCTAAATTCAAGTCCAAGTTCTCTTATTTGCTAGCTGTAGGAACCTGAACAAGTTTCTTAGCTTCTCTGAAATATTCTCATCCATAAAATGTGGACAATAAACAGTCGTGCTGGGTGTTTGTAAGAACTAAAAGATAGAAAAAAAAATATCTAAAGCTCACTATATGTAGGACTTCTATTCTTACTTAGGAATCAAATCCAACAAGAAAATATGAGTAACATCTCTACAGGAGCAGAATACAACAATTATTACTTTGGATCAGAGCAATAAAAACCTAGATATTTTTAACTTTGATGCTTTAATGTAGCTAATTGTTTCATTCCAAAACAATAAATGATGTTATAGAGGCTCTATGAGTATGTGGTGTGTGTGTATAAAATTTGCTATATTCTGTTAAACAAGGAGTTTATAATCTAATGAAAAGTCAATACAGAATAGGCTTGTTATGGAGACTGAAATGTACCACCCAGATCCTCCTTGAAGAAAGAATGCGATGTCTTAGGTTCTGGGAGTGATATAGGCATTTATCTTTCAGCTGCCACCCACTTCAAGCATTAGGCTGCAGAAGGCACCCTTGCCACAGTCAAACCCTTTCCAATGTAGCCCACATCCTGACTGATGCCTGAATGTAAAGTCCTGGGCATTTTGCCCCAGTTCAGAACAACTCTGACACGCAGTTTTGATTCTAGAGCTCCTATTTGGGTTGGTTAAGGCTGTAGTTGACCCTGTGTAGTAGTTAGACTTCTCCTTCAATCCAGTCCTCCTTTCTTCCTTTGCCTTCCAAAAGTGTTAATCTCAAAAGCACTTCACAGTAAAACACTTAAGACTAATCTCTGTCTCACTGTCTGCTTCTCAGAGAACTCAGCCTGCAAAGACTCTTACATAGTATAGCTTTTTCGTGAAGTCATACAAGAATCAAAGACGAGAGGCTCTTTTTTTTTTTTTTTTTTTTTATCTAGGTACAGTCTACAAAATAAATAAATAAAAGCAGGCAATATATCTTTGGTTTGTTTTCTCACTATTTAGTTTATGATATCTCAGAAGAATTAGTTCATTGGGATTTCTGAAACCCAGGACTGGAAATATTCCCTCTGTGTGTTATAATTCACAACGTGGATATATAGCAAATATAGCCTCTTTTTCACTGTCCTATTTCTTCTATCTGAACATTTTTATGTGGAGCTCCTCTGAGCCACAGTCTTTTCTAATGGTTTTATGCCTTCTCAGTATCATACTCATCCAAGTCTGCACAGACAGATTTCTGTCAAAAGCAATCAGTCTTTATGAAAGTAGCAGAAGTAATGTTTCCTCTGGGCAAACCAAATCAAAATGGTTCACACTTGTCATGTTAGACAGTAACTTCAGTCTCCATTTAGATTCCTCAGACTTTAAATTTGAAATAAGTCAATAGTTTTCTTCTTTATTATCTGTAAAAATTCTTGGTAGACAGATTATGGCATTTCAGTTTCTCAGAGTAATATGCTTTTTTTAAAAAAATATGAGCGTATTTCAGAGATATTGTGGGTTCCATTCCGGGCCACCACAATAAAGCAAATATTGCAATAAAGCCAGTCACTTAAGTTTTTCGGTTTCTCAGTGCATACAAATGATATGTTTATACTATATTGTAGTCTATTAAGTGGGCAATAGCATTATGTCTTTTAAAAAGTACATACCTAAATTAAAAATATTTTATTGATAAAAAATGCTAGTGACCATCTGAGCCTTCAGTGAGTAGTAATCTTTTTGCTGGTGGAGGGTCGTGCCCTGAGTGTTGATGGTTGCTGATTGATCAGGGTGATGGCTCCTGAAGGTTGTGGTAGCTGTGACAATTTCTTAAAATAAGACACCGATGAAGTTGGCTGCATTGATTGACTCTTCCTTTCACAAAAGATTTCTCTGTAGCATGTGATACTGTTTCATAGCATTTTGTCCACAAGTAGAACTTCTTTCAGAATTTGAGTTAATCCTCTCAAACCCTGCCCCTACTTTATCAACTAAGATTATATAATATGCCAAATCCTTTGTATTCATTTCAACAATGTTCTCAGCATCTTCACCAGGAGTAGATTCCATCACAAGAAACCGCTTAACTTAGTTCATCCATAAGAAGTAACTCTTCATCTGTTTAAGTTTTATGAGATTGCAGCGATTCTGCCATATCTTCAAATTCCCCTTCTAATTTTAGTTCTCTTGCTCTTTCTACCGCATCTGCAGTCCCTTCTTCCAGTGAAGTCATTCATAAAGATTAGAATCAACTTCTTCCAAACTGCTGTTAATGTTGATATTTTGACCTTTTTTCATCAATCATTGAACATTTTTAATGGCGTCTGGAATGGCAAATTTTTTTCCAGAAGGTTTTCAGTTTACTTTACCCAGATCCATCAGAGGAATCACAATTGAAGGTAGCTATAGCCTTATGAAGTGTATTTCTTATATAATAAGACTTATATTCAAAATTAGTTCTTGATTTATGAGCTATAAAATGGATGTTTTGTTAGCAGGAATAAAAGCATTAATCTCCTTATAAATGTCCACCAGAGTTCTTGGGTGACTAGGTGAATTGTCAATGAGCTGTAATATTTTTAAAAAGCCTTTTTTCCCCCCTGAACAATAGATCTCAATAGTGAGTTTAAAATATTCAGTAATCCATGCTGTAAATAGATGTGCTGTCATCCAGGCTTTGTTGTTTGATTTCTAGAGAATAGGCAGAATAGATTTAATATAATTTTTAGGGGCTAGGATTTTCAAAATAGTAAATGAGCATTGGCTTCCCCTTACAGTCACAGCTGCATTAACCCCTAAAAAGAGAGTCAGCCCATCCTTTGAAGCTTTTATGGCAGGCATTGACTTCTCTTCTCTAGCTATGAAAGTCCTAGATGGCATATTCTTACAAAGAAGGCCATTTTGCCTACATTGAAAAATCCGTTGTTGTTTTTTATAATTTTTTTTTTTTAATTCAGAATATTACGCGGGTGCAAAGGTTTTGGTTACATACATTACTTTTGCACCATTTGTGCCTGGGCCAAGCAGATTATCACATAAAATGCAAATCCATAGTAATGGTAGTGTTTCTTAATTCATTACTTAAAAAGTGGTAAGCGTTGAGTGTAACTCCAGAGATGCCCTGAGTTACCCTGCATAGTAGTATTGGCAAATATTTTAGAAAATGATTCCACTGAAATGAGTATTGAATAATGGTCATGTGAAAATGTTTATTTGTGGTATATTAGGAAGTGACAGGGGTCTCTCTTTTAACTAGAGTATAATCCTCAAAGTGATAAAAATTGGTTCTTGGGAGGCAAAAATATCTTAGTCTTCCTACGTATAAAGCACAGATACATGTATATATACACACATAAACAGATACACAATATATCTGTGTTAATAAAATTTCCTGGAGGTTCAATTGGAAGTGAAAAAATCTAAAAACCTCTTCAAGGGGGAGATAATGGGAAAAAAATCGAGCAATACCTGAATACAGTGTTGAAAAATTAAACTATTGCATTTAATTTCATGAGAAATAGGTATATGTACTACACTTATTTTTAAGCTGAACTAGAAATAGGTGTTAATGTATTTTAGGTGACAAAATGAAATGTAAAAAAGCAATAGACCATAACATAAGGATAAAGTTTGAGCAAAATAATTGTTGATGTGATTGCTCACTCAATTTTCACCTAAAAAATGAAATGTCTTTTCATCTTACATCTTATATCTAATCAACAGGAAACATGCCTGCTTTTAAGAGAAGATTGTAAATACTAATTGGCATTTTTTATTTCTTCATGTGTTTGGGTGGTTGAGGTAGGAATGATATGGAGCCGCATAACAGAAATAGCTTCAGAAGACATTTTTGCAGAAATTACTGCACAGCTAACACCTGCCAATGTGAAGAACAGACATTGTGTCAAAAGAACAAGCCTTAAGAACTCTTAATTACTTGGGGGCTATAAAAATACAAAAAGAAATAATAAGGTATTTGGTAAAGAATGTACAATGAGCTTCAGGAGCATAAAGATGAGGCTTATAACTTTGCTGCTACTGAGAGAGGTGGCGTTTGGGCTGAAGAACAACCAGATTGGTAAGCAGGGGAGGACTGTATGGTAGGATAAAGTAGGCATGAGACAGGGTGGTTAGTTTGGCAAAATGCCTTAGATTTAGGGCTTAGAACACGTTTGTCCACAGAGGAAAAGATGGGACTGAAGAAGTGAGATAAGTAGAAGTAAGAAGAGGTAAATAAACAAAATATCATTTCAGCATATGGCTTTCCACCATCACATAAAAAAGTGTATATACAGTGAACCTGTAGTGCAGAATTATCAAATACTAAGCAATAGGGGGAAAATATGAAAATAAGAGAATGAATCATTTTAGAGTTTCCTCTCCCTTTTCAGAAGTGTAAGGCATATTTGAGAGAGGGAAAAGACAGCCTTACTATAGAACTATGTAAATACATTTAATGAACATGAAACATTATTTTGTTTGTTGTATGAATATGAATCTGACAATAACCCTTCTCCTAAAGCATCAAAGTCATAACCTCTACGTGTTCACCACCATATGACAACTGAATATGTAAAGATTTTTAGTGCAGGACTCCATGGCTTCTTCCCAGTATTTACTCATTCAGAGATCTGTAGGCTGCTATACTGTAAAAGGCTGAAATAGCTTGTTTAACTTGATACCCTCAGTTTGCATAAAATGTCATCCATTTGCATAAAATGTCACCCAGCTCTATGGAGATAGTTTACTTCCATTTGCTTGTGGCCCCACTTCCCACTTTTGTCTCACCAAACAATTCACAGGCTCTTTTCTCTAATGGTGGCTTCCATTATGTAATAGATGGATGTACTGTGGCTTTTTAGGCCTAATATTTGATTGCACATTACATATATATGGCAATAAAAAGAGGTTCATGCTAATTGAAAGAGGAATCAGAAGGCTATATGGAAAGAAAAGGCTTCTCAGATGAGCAGAACTGAAGCTAGGTTTTGAAGATTTAGGCTGGATTCAAAAAATAAAAAATAAAAAGACGAAAAAATGTGTCCGGAAAGGCGAGAGAGAGCATGGCACATTTCAAGGAAAACCAGGGTAGTAGATTGTTTAATTGTTTCAATTTATTGCTCTCCCACTCTGTGAGAGGGTGCTATTTTCACAACATGTGAAAATGACATGTGGTTTGTCTTGGCCAATGAACTGGGAGTGTAGGTGGTGTGTTTCACTTTCAAGTAGAAGCATTAAAAGTTGCAGTTTGGTGATCTCATCACTTTTATTTTTTTCCTCTGTCCCATGAGCATCATGTTCCAATACAGGCAGCTCCTTTAGTCTGCTTTCTGAGTAAGGATAATACAGAGTAAAGCTACAGGCAATTTAGGATGGATGCTGCCTAGGCGAGACACACGTATCAGTGGTAACAGAGCGCTGAATTTGAGAGTTGCTTGGAAGCTGGCTGACACAGTAAATAAACTACTTTGACTAAAACATACAGTTTGTGTCAGAGAGTAAGTTGAGGAAGATAAATGCAAAAAGATAGATCAGAAGAACATGGCCATGAAGAGCCTTGGATGCTAGGCTAAAATGTAATTCATTGTATAACTTAGAATAATTGCTTTGGTTATTGGTAGATTCAGCAAAACCTTCAAGTAAGGCGCCCACTGCTTGATAAAAGTGATGTCCTTAATTAAGCATTTATTCAACAAATATTCACTGAACACCTGTGAAGAATAGGCACTGGCAAGTCAATTATGAGCAATGCATTTTTTCCTCACTTTGCTTAAAGTATAGTGTAGGAGACAGGCAGGTAACCAGACAGTTACAATATGTTACGGAGCCAAATAAATACAGGATGACAGGGAGTCTCTGTGGAAGGTCTGCTGTCTCAACTTGACCAGAGAAGGCATCCCACAGAAATATCTAAGCCCTCAAAGACAGTTTAATTGAGGTCCCTCTATGGTAGAATGGAAAGAATTTAAGAACACTAAAAAAGACATAGCTTTGGAGAAAAATATGGGCAGCTGTCAAATCTTTTATGTGTGGAAATACTATTTACTGATTTCTCTGGATAGAATTTATCTTTTAAGATTTGGAAGGACAGCCTGCAGTAGTTACAATGAATAAGGGAATGTTTAGTGTGAAATAACTCTTTATATTACTTTCAGGTATCACTACGATGACTTTTAAGAGCTTCACAATTTATGATCAGGTCATGATCGCTCACTGACATATATATTTGTTTTCCAAACCATGATGAAATTACTCTAAAATGCAACCAAAAGTTATCATCTTTTCTCTTCTTCTTTCAAATGGAATACACCTTTGGAACTGATTTTTCTCAAGTCAAACAGAGTAAACAATTTGCAGTGTGGCAATATCTATAAAATCATCAGATACACTTTTTCATCAAAATTCCTCTATCACGTATTTAATCTAACACTATCTGAATTATGCATTGAAAGGTTTTACATCTTCATTTTTGTTTATTATAATTATTAAAGTATTCTTTCCTTCCTGCTATTTATTATCTGATCATGTAAACTTTTCTTATATATTTACATATTACATCAAAAATACTATATGGGCAGGTATCTTTTGCATATGAATTCTCTAATTAATACAGACACCAAAGTTCTCATAAATCTAGACAACAACAATGTTAGTTGGACCTAACAGACTCCCTATACCAGATTAAACATGACTCTAAGGAAAATTATAAGTGCAAATAAAATTAGACTAGTTTGTTCTATCAAAAAAAATCTGTAAGAACTTTAGGACAGAATTAATCTTTTGAAAATAATTTCTAAATATATATAAGAAATCTCAATAAAAGTAAACATGGCTTTCTTTATTGATTTCTTAATGTGACCCAAGTATTCTGCTAATTGTTTTCAGTCCTCACAGGAGATAATAAGATAAATACTAATGATGATTATTATTTTACAGATGAAGAATGGATGCTTAGAGCTGTGAGGGTGAAGGAAAACTTCCCCTGTGCCATGGAGTTTCCCTGGAAGATCAACTCACAATAAAGCAGATTAATAAGAGAAAGAAATTTATTTACCATGCACACAAAGAGAATTACAGAATGATTATCCCATCTTCCAGTGGGATCCAGAAATTTATGTACCCTCATTTTAGAGGGGAAAAGGAGATGAGGAATATAGATAATTCTGTTTAGGGGCAATAAATGGTTACTAGGGAGGATGTATAGGTACATGGGAAAATGAATGGGCATGGACAGGGGAAATAGATTGACTTGAAAATGATTGTCTTTGGAAATTAAATTAACCTGAGAGATAGGTATTATAGGTTTTATGCAGTTAGAGGGAAAGCCTCTTCCAAGACCTCTTGATGTCTAAAGGCCTTTAATTCAAAATACTCTTTCTCTCAATGAGTCATATTTTGGGGTGAAATTTCCTGAGCTCCTTCAGAGCAATTAATTCATCTAAGGCTATTAAGTCACTATGGGGAGGACCTGGCTTCTAACCTAGAGCTTGAGCCCTTGAGAAATCACTAGTTTAAATATGGGTTTTCTAGATTTCTAGGGCTTGAATATATGAGAGTTCCAATATTTGATGAAAAAGTATTCACTGTGGTTATGCGTTCAGTGATTTCAATTCAAGTGTGCTTGTTACCTTCTGACCAATAAGTCTAGCTGCTATTGTTCAATAATAAGTATGAGTCATTTATGTTGAAAGAGGAAAAATTTGCCTTCATCTTGAGTCATTAAATTGTTTCTCTCCTTTTACACTAGTAATCACAACCCTTAAATATCTCAACTTCTTTATAGAAATAAAGACAACTATTGTATATCTTTTTGAAGTTTATAGATAATAATTTAAAAAGCATATTTTCACCAGTAATGTCATTAGTACATTAGGGATGTACTGCCCAACTTCTCCGTCATGACGATTCCCGCTTCAGGGTGAGAAGCACAGCCCCTGAAATTGCTGTAAAGGACAAACAAAAAATAGAGCAAAGCTCCCTCTCAGCTTCACACTCGGCTAATTAGGTGCTTCATGGTAGTTCACACCTTTTTAATAGCTGTAACATTTTCTTTTCGAAGTTCTTTGCTTGCAGCTGATTTTTGTCATAATAAACAAATGATTTTCTATCTAAATAATTAATCTGAATGGGTGTAAGTTTAAAAAATATTTTAAATTAGAATTAATCGCTGACAAATTGTACAAGTAATCTACCCATGGACTCCTCCATAGCAGGGGTGCATGCAAACATCAGACTTTCCTTTGAGGTTTTGTCCCAATGTATTCCACTGGTAGAGGCACACTTTTAAGTGTCTATAAAATTAGGAGCCCCCACTGTAGGGATCCCAGTAATGAGCTCTCACTTTTATTGATGGGAAAGATTGTGTAGTAGACCATTCCAAAAAGATAATAAGCAAAAAAAGAAAAGGAATGAATTTAATGTTTAAGAAATATATTTCTTTATTCATATTTAAAGTGGAAAGCTATAAAATGGGTGCTGAACAACTACCCCTCAAAAAATCTTTGTTCAGTAACTGCCCAGTTACCGTCATCTGACTTCTTTCTTAAGTAATTATTTGGTTGTCTTTAATATACTCTAACTTCTAGTGCTTAAGGTTTGCCGGTAGTGTTTCTGGCAAATATTCAAAATTCTGTCCAGCGAGGTCTTTATTTGACTACAGACTATCAGCCAATTTCCCAGCATTATGCATTCACAAATTAGTAGCCACAAATCAGGCCCCGTAGTAAGGTGTATATTACAAAAATGTGTTAACCGTGAACAGATGATTATAAAGTTGCAGCTATTACTGTTTATTGCTTTGATGTAGTACAAGGGGAGAATAGATGTGTGATTTTTCTTATTAACAATTTTAATTAACTTTTAATTGATTTCTAGGAAGATAAATGGTTTCATTATAGCATTACACACTGAGCTGCTTGACTAGATATTAAACATCGATGCAAATTTTTGACAGGACTGCTGATGATATGGGATTCTATGTTTGGTTATCTTGTCTAACATCTACATACTCATCTATAGTAGTAAATAAGTGAAACTGCCTTGTTCAGCCAGCCCAAGTTCCTTAACTTACATGACCTTATTTATACTCCTCAATTAATGAGGACAGAGAAAAAGAAAGGAAATAGCCCTGCACTTTGCAGTCTACTTTTTCTTTGAATCTCCATTAGATGTATATCTGAGTCACATTAAAATTTTTAGAGTAGTTTCCTGGAGGATTTTACAGTATTATTCTATCAGCATCAAATATACTTCTTTTCATAGTAGTTAGGCATTTAGTGAATTAAGTAGTAATGGGTTGGGTCAGTGTATGTGTGTGTGTGTGTGTACTTGACATGTTACTTACATTTTATAAAAATTTGAACTGATTATTTTAAAAATTATGAAACCCTATTGATGAGGCTGTCTCACCTTACATTTGCTTCCAATCTACCTGTTGAATATCTGTTTGGATATTTTCTCTCAACAAATCATGCCATCATAAAATATAGATTACTATATATTTTAAAAGGTATGATTAAGGTTAAGGACATTTAGATGGGAATATTATCCTGGGATGTCCATGTGAGCTTAATATAATCATACAAGCCCTTGAAAGTGGAAGAAGATAGCTAAAGAGTGGGTCGAAAAGATGAGATGGAAGAAAACGAAAAATGAATTTTAAAAATGTGAAAGGGACTTGATCATCATTGCTGGCTTTAAAAGTAGAGGGAATGAGCCATGAGCCAAGGGATATGGGTGACCTCTAGAAACTGGGATTGGTCTTCATAAGTTAACCATTAAGGAAGTGGAGATCTGAATCCTACAACCTCAAGTGACTTGGATTCTGTCAACAACTTGAATGAGCAAGGAAATTGTTTCCTCCTAGGGTTTTCAGAAGGGAACATATCCATGCCTACACCTTGATTTTAGCCTGGTGAGACCATATTGGACTGACGTACAAAACTATAAGATAGTAAACTTGTGTTGTATAAGCTGATAAATTTGTGATAATTTGTTATGGCAGCAAGAGAAAACTAATACAGACATATTGGAGGCATCCTAATGGAGATATCCATTAAGCAGCTGGATGCATGTAGAACAACACATATGCAACATCCTCCCCCTCACACCCACACACTCACACACACATAACCACACATACAGCACATTAGTCTAATTGAACCATTCTAAGTCTTAAATTATATGGATAAGTAAAAAACAATTGGATCAAGAGTCATTTAAGTTACTAATTGTCATAAATCATTGATTTCTGTAGTCTTAATATGTTCCACAGGCATAAAAAGTGACTGAAAATTTCAAGAGTGTTGGTATTATGAAATAAAGCCTATTTTAGGGGGAGGAGTGTAGGAGACAATGATCTTTGTTTTTTTCCACTCAAATGACTAACTTGACTAATTTTTCAATAGTTTTTAAGGCAAAGTCCAGGCAAAATATAAAAGTAGAAGAAAATATGTCAATAGAAACTCTTCAACTCTTTTACAGTATTTTCCCCTTTTTAGAGTCATTCCTGCAATTCTTCTTCTGTCTTTTCTCAGGAATAACCCTCAAGAGATGTTTAACTCCCAGGGGCATTTGTGTTTTGATTAATCAAAGAGATAAATCCTGCTGAAACGGCTGGCATTATGACATACAGGAGGAGCACAGTTATAAACATGATTTTTATATCTTGAACTTTGTCTTTGCAAACAAGACACATGCGTTCAGCAAATCCATCCCACATACTTCGCCAGTGTTCATAAAGCAGGCTATATAACTGCATACATGCTGTTAAAATACAACTTACTGCATTCCAGGTTTTGTGGACATCAAGTTATTATTGTGCCCTGGCTCATAAGGCAGCCAAGTGTCTTATTTTCCTTAATTTCCTTGTTGATAGCAGAGTTATATAACATTTCACAGGTCCTAAGATTTATTCTTGTTTCTGTAAAGAGCAATAACATAGAACTAGTTAACACAAAATAATACAGTACTTCTGGGAGGCCTTGTGGCACAATGGTAGTGTATCTGACTCCAAAATACACAGGACTTGATAGTGAGAATCATAATTTGTATCACAACTGAGTTTTAGATGATATTCTCATAACATTCCATTAGATGAATATTGATTCAAAATTTACTGATTTTATTTGATGAAAAGGGATTTTACATGATTTAAAAATTTTCCATGAATACAGATTCATTACGGTTGATCAATTCTCAGCTTTTATTTGGGGACTTGTATTCCAATATTAAATAAGAGCCCTTTGCAGGCACTTTATAGTTACTGTACTTTTAGTTTCATTTGGATTTGGGGGAAGATTTAGTTTCAAATCTCAGCTCCATATATTCAATAAATCTAATATTCATTAATTCCACAAGTATTTGTTAAGTAGTTTTATATGTGAAATATTGTACTAAGAACTGGGGCACAGAGATATTTAATTCTTATATAACCCTAAGCAAGATAATTAAATTCCATAAGCCAGAGTTTTCTCATTTGTAAAATGAAGCCAATGATATTTGCTGATAAGAACATCATGAGGATTAAATGAGATATTATTTATGAATATTATAAATTATTATATTATATATAATTATTATTATATTATAACAAGTATTATTTGTTATAAATAACAAATATTGTTGAACATAAACAAATGTGAAAATGAATATATAAAGTACTTTAACAAAAACTATGGGACCTTAAGTCATCACTCAGCAAATTATGTTTAGTTAATTAAAAATTAAATATTTTTCTTACTTTAGTATCAAAAACCTATTAAAATGATAATACGTGAACAATTCAGTATTTATAAAATAAGATTTTGCTGTCATAATATATTGTTATTGCTAGTTACATTGTCAGTTTATAAGTTATACTAATTTTGAATGAAGGCTATTAATTTAAATTTTGTTCTTTTTTTTAATGTTTTAGACTTTGAATTGCATTATCATTGTCTTTTTAATTTTATGCTTAAAGAAAAAAAGAATATTTGGTTAGAAGAATGTCATAGCTCATTTACTATCCCCATCATCTATTAACAGCATACCAAAAGTTATTCTGTGAATTCCTTTGTTTTTCATTACATCTAGGCAACAGATCCTGATGCCGGAATAAATGGTCAAGTGCACTACAGTTTGGGTAACTTCAATAATCTTTTTCGCATCACATCCAATGGGAGCATTTACACAGCCGTGAAGCTTAACAGAGAAGTCAGGGACTACTATGAACTTGTTGTTGTGGCAACAGATGGAGCGGTACACCCTCGTCATTCAACTCTAACACTGGCCATCAAGGTTTTGGATATTGACGATAATAGTCCCGTGTTCACCAATTCCACATACACTGTCGTTGTGGAAGAGAATCTGCCGGCTGGGACCACCTTCCTTCAAATAGAGGTGTGTAGAAGAAGCATTAATTTCGTGAGTTCTACATTATAAGATTTGCCATTAGGGTTTGCCAAATTTAGCAAATAAGAATATAACACACCAAGTTAAATTTTAATTTCATATAAACAATGAGTAATTTTCTATTGTAAGTATATCTCAAATATTGCATATTGTATTTTACGTGGCAACCATACTTTAGGTATATCCCAAAATTAAGGGGAGAATGGTTAATTTGTAAGAAATAAAATGACACTTTTTAACAGTTTTTTTAATTTACAAAAGTAATGTTGCACGTTTATTGGAACAGCCAGCAATACAATAGTCTATGAAGCTAAAGTTAATAATCTCCCACATTGTGCTTGATAAGTACTCAGTATTAAACTTTTATGAGTATTCTTTTGCAATTATATTTGTTCTCACATAAATGTCAAGTAAATATTTACATATACATAAATATGCATTTGTGTGGATGTGTGCATATATAACATATATGTATGCATATCTATGCCCACATACATATGTGTAGGTTCTCCTATATTATGCAGATATCGTACCCATTATTCTGTAGGATTTTTTTGTATTCGATATACATCTTCTAGGAATCTAAGTCTCCTTTTTAATGCCATCTCCATATCCAAGTATCTTTTTTTAATTTTTGACTATAAATTACTAGAAGCTCTGGACATTTTGATTCAGTATGTTAGGTTGACCCATAAGTCCACATTTTTTAGCAACCACTCCATTTAATTCTGGCTCAGATGACCTATGAGGTATGTTTTGAAACAAAATTTCGTAGTTGTGGCTTCACCTGCAATCTATAACTTGAATTTTGTTAGCGTGGTTTTCAAGAATCTTCATTCCTTGCATAATTGAATTCAACAAATGTTTACTTAGGCTAGAAATATTAATAAATCTAAATAAGGCAGGGAGAGGAACAGGATCACTCCATTTATTCCTTCATTCATCAATCAATTACTTCATTTATTTAACAAGTATATCTTCAATCAATCAATTAATAATTAGTTAATTCATGTATTTAACAAATGTATCTTCTGCTAGACTTTGAACACGCAAAGGTGAACAAGAAAGATTTCTTGCCACCTTTAAGTTTTCAGTCTGGTTTAGCAATCGGACAAGCAGATTGGTAGTTAGAACATAGGTCATCAATACAAGAGGTCTAGGATAGTACAGCTGGAGCTCTTAATCTAATCTGAGAGCAAAGAAAATGCTTGCTGGAAAAAGTTGTTTCTAAAGCGTGAACCAAGGGGCAAGTAAGAGTTATTTGAGCAAAGAAGAAAGAAAGATTATTCAAAGCAGTGACTAAACCTGCTCAAAATCCTGGGAGAGTGATGTTTGTATTTACAAATGCACATTCTTACATACTCTTAGTCTTCTCCATTTTTATTCTTGCCCCATTCCATTTTCTTTACCTGAGGTGCATTTGCCAGTCTATGCTACCTATTGAAATAGCCATTCTATAAGACTTCCATAAAAAAAAATATCATTTAGGAAAAAAAAGAAGGCATCCTTTCAGCTAAAAGATATCATTCCCAATTTGGAATACCTTTTAGATGACATATCACTAATTTTTTTTCCTTCTATTTGGGTACTTGTGTCTTATTTCATCTTTGAGACCATAACCTGGAGGGCAGTAATTGTG
>CAUYRT010053659.1:0-10085 GCA_963574885.1 Lepilemur ruficaudatus
AAAAAATTAGCCGGGCGTGGCGGCACATGCCTGTAGTCCCAGCTACTCCAGAGGCTGAGGCAAGAGGATCCTTTGAGCCCAGGAGTTTGAGGTTGCTGTGAGCTAGGCTGACGCCACGGCACTCTAGCCCGGGCAACAGAGTGAGATTCTGTCTCAAAAAAAAAAAAAAGATAGAGAGAGAGAAACATTGATTTTGGGAACAATTGCTGCAGAATCCTAGCCCAGTGGACTCAGAGCACACGCCCCATCTCCACCCCACACATACGTCCGCCGTCCAGATGGAAGCATCGCTGTACAGAAGGAGGAGTGTCTCGGGCTGCAGCTCACACACAGAACTACAAGAGTCCACTGTTTGTTGGTGTTCGACTGCTGCGAGCAACAAGTCAAACCTGTTTATGGAATTGCATGAACCTGAGGTCCCACACACAGGCCTCAGCATATAAGCCGGTAAGGTAACCGAACAGTGGGAAAGGCCCAGACCGGCAAGCAGGTACCTGAGGGCTAACAGCACCCCACGGTCTTTAAGTGAGGACACGGGCCTCATATGATCAGATCTACCTGTTTTTAAAGGAGAGACAAATTTGTGTGTGTTTCCTGCTGCTATAACAAATAATCACCAAACAGAGTGGCTTAAAACAGCACAATTTTGTTATTTTACGGTCTGGTGGTCTGAAGCCTAAACTGGGTCTGCAGGCCTGCATTTCTTCTGGACATTCGAGGGGAGAATCTGCTTCCTTGCCTCTTCTACTTCCAGAGGCGCCTGGCATGCCGTGGCTGCAAGCTCCCTTCCTCCTCCTCTGTCTTCAGAGCTGGCGCAGTGTGGCGCCTCTGTCCCCTGTCTTCCACGGACCCTGTGATCACCCTGGGCCCATCCGGACAGTCCAGCACCGTCTCCCTCCTTCAAGACCTTCATTCACATCTGCAAAGTCCCTTTGCCGTGTAAAGCCGCATATTCCCAGGATCCAGGGGTCAGGACGCGGCAGTCTTTCGGGGGAGGCGTTATTCTGTCTACCACGGTGTGCACGCGCGAATGCTCACGATTCGTAAACGCTGGTGTCCGCCTGAATAGCAAACAGGAAAACTCTCTAGAAGAAGAGACATTTACTGGGGAAGAAAGCGTTGCAATGAGAATACAAATATCGTAGTAAACTACGTGTATTTAGGGAGGTAAAGGAAGAAAAATGTTTTTAAAAGGAAAAATGAGATGGATCATATGGTTGTTTTGAAATGACTACCCCTGGCTACGAAGATTAATAAGTGTGACATGGTCAGAGGTTGGGAAGGGCAGATGTTGGGTAGCTGTCCTTGCAGAAGCATGGTTTTTCTTGTTTTATGAGACAGGGTCTCGCTCTGTGACTCAGCTGGAGCGCGGTGGCCTCATCCTGGCTCACTGCAGCCTCCACTCCTGGGCTCGAGCATCCTCTTGTCTCAGCCTCCCGAGCAGCTGGGACTGCAGGCACCACCACGCCTGGCTTAAGTCACCTTACATGAAGCTTTTTATTTCAAAGGACCATAAAGTCAGCTCAGTGACGTTCCCAAGGGTCTCTGCAGCCAGCCTTTTTCCAGGCAGAGACCGCCAGGCGCCAGATCAACAGGTGGCGCAGCAAGCCCCGCCCCTTCTCCCCGCCCACCTCTGCGCCGGCTCGTAGCCCCGCCCCTGCCGCCCGCCTAACTCTGCGTCGGCTTGTAGCCCCGCCCCTTCCCCCCGCCCATCTTTGAGCCGGCTCTTAGCCCCGCCCCTGCTGCCCGCCTAACAGCACCGGCTTGTAGCCCCGCCTACCTCTGAGCCGGCTTGTAGCCCCGCCCCTGCTGCCTGCCTGACTGCGCCGGCTTGTAGCCCCGCCCCTTATCCCCGCCCACCTTAGAGCCGGCTCGTAGCTCCGCCCCTGCTGCCCGCTTAACTCTGCGCCCGCTCGCAGCCCCGCCCCTGCTCCCGTCCACCTCTGCGCCTCCTTGTAGCCCCGCCCCGACGCAGCGCCTCCCCAGGTCCGCCCGCCCTGCGGGGACTCCGCTTCCGTCGGCGCGCTGACGTCACGGAGCCTGCGCCCTCTCGCGCCTGCGCCGCGGGCGGAAGGTCGTCCCTGTGACCGGCCTGGCGGTTGAAGCACTTGTCGCCATGTTGTCGGTGGCCGCCCGCTCGGGCCCGTTCGCGCCCGTCCTGTCCGCCACGTCCCGCGGGGTGGCGGGCGCGCTGCGGCCCCTGGTGCAGGCCGCGGTGCCCGCCACCCCGGAGCCGCCCGTGCTGGACGCGAAGCGGCCCTTCCTGTGCCGGGAGTCGCTGAGCGGCCGGGCCGCGCGCGGGCCGTCGGTCGCCGCCGTGGGCCTCAACGGTGAGCCGGGCTGCGGGGAGCGGCGGGGGGCTGCGGGGCGTCGTCTTTCCCGCGCCCCCGGCCCTGGGCCGCGGGAGCCTCCGGGGGAGGCAGGTCGTGGGGCCGGGGCGACCTTGGGCCGGCGCCCTCACCTGCCCTCACCTGCGGGGCGGGCTCAGGTGACGCCGAGCCCTGGCGCTGCAGGCCCCGGGGCGGCTTTCTCTCGGCGCCGGCCGGGCCCCCGTCCTCGGGCCAGACTTGGCCGCGTTGAGGAGCCCCGGGGTCCTGCCGCTTCTTCCAGCAGGGCCCCCGCCGGGTCGCGTGGCTCGCGGGTCGTCTGGCCTGGGCCGAGTTGCCGAGCGTTTCCTGCGAAACGGGTTCGTGGTTACACCCGTTCCGTGGGGATGCCGTGAGGCTTAGGTGGGGAAACCCCGCCTGAAGTCGTGGACACAGTTTGGGCCCCTTAGTAAATGCCGGAAAGTCGAGCTGTCAGTGTGTGCGAAGGGGGCCCCGTCACCACTGCCGACCCCTTCGGTGTCTTTCCCCTCCAACCCCGCTCCCAAAACGACACGCACGAGGCCAGTCGCAGGGTGGTGTCGCGACGCGGTCGGTGTGGCCCTCGAGCAGAACAACAAGCAAAAGGTCGGCGGCGTTCCCGTCTTAGAGACGGGAAAACGAGACTGCGAGAAAGGGGTGCGGTGACTTGCACCGGGCTGCACGGTGTGGACGTGGCCGCGTGGAGTCGACGGGGCCGTGTCAGCCGTGGGCGCTTCCCGGGGGCTGCCCCGCGCCCGCTGTCGTCCGCGCCTTCTCTCCCACTCTCTTCCTTGCACGCTCTGTGTTGGGCATGGAGAGATGGAGACCAGGCACACCGTGCAGTAGTTCTGAAAAATTGGGGCGACTTCCGGCCTCCCTTGGAAATGCTGGAAGCCGGCAACACCGAGCTGTAGTTTTTTTTTTAGGAGAGGTCCAGTGTGCTGTGCGTTGGCTGTCCCCGCCGCTGGGACCAGGGCCCTTCTCCGTGTTGTCACGGCCCTCCCCGGGCCAGCTTGTTTGCTGGGTCACCTGCGCGGCCCCTTTGACGGCCGAGTCCGTGGAACCTCCCCTGGGTGCCGACCAGATTGCCCCCCGCTCTCTTTCCACTCTGCCCCCATTCAACCCCATTTTCTGCACTTTTAATGGCTCTTTCACTCAGTTCCCACGTGTCCACGAGTTTTCCTTGTCTAGCCTTTGAACCTCAACGATCAAGTAAATACAGTTTCATATTTGCTGATTTGTTTATGTCTTTAGAGCACGTATCGATTTCCACTCTGTGTTGTGTTTACTGGCAGTTCCTCTGACCTTGAGCTCAAGGGCGCAGAGGACGATGTCTCCTGCATTTTTCTGTCTCCCGCCACCTCGGATTTTGCGTATGTGGTCTGGCGCAAAGTGTTTGCGATCGAGTGTTTGCTGAAGAGCACCGGTGGGTTTTGGAGACCCCGTGCAGGGCGGGGATGGGGGCCGGGCCTGGATGTGAGAAAGGAGGAGGGAGGAGAGAATTTCGGTAGCCAAGGTAAAAAGCGTCTTTGGAATTTGTCAGGTGACCGAAGGGTTTCTTCTGAAAATGGGAGGCTTAACCTGTTGTATCGAGATATTTTTCCAGAAACAGGCAAATGATATAGAACCATAAGGTGAAAACCTCTTTTCTGTAATGATGCCTTCTTCGGCTTGTAGCTTAAGATCACGGTAAGATCTCCTGTCTAAATGGTTTATGGAGGGATGGGTAGTGGTGGGTGTGATCACAGGGGTTGGGTCAGGAAGTGACCCTTGAGTTGGGGAGGAAAGTTGTACTGTTACTCTTTTATGCAGATTTCCAGTGCTCGTCAGAGGTCACCTTAAAAAAACAAACTTGTTTTATTAAACTGCCGTAATTTTTCTCCATTTCTAGGTATTTCCTTTGAGTATGTGCTTTTGTTTTAGGTTACAATGAAATCTATTATCTTCGCTGCTTAAGAGTCAGACCTAATGCAGCTCATGGAAAGATTTAGAGAATGATTTTTGCAACATGGCAGTTTAATTTCCAGAAGGGTTCTTGGTGGTGTAGACCAGTGAAGTGTACCCTGTTAGACAGAGTGGGAGTGGACTGTGGCCACCAGGTCTCTGAATGAGGATGGCAAAGCCATTCTGTTTAGTGTTCTTGTACATTTCCTTGTGGACTGCCAAGCAGTGTGGATACTGTTTTTAATGTAGAAGTATGAACTTTTGATTCCTTTATCTTTCAGGTATGAAACATATTTTTTGTATAATCCCAGGCAGTGCTAGGGGAGAGTAGTTTATGCTTGATTCCAAACGCCAGTCTACACTGACAGGTTAGCATTAGGTATAGTAGTATATGATGTAATGTCACTTTGATTCCACAAAGCCATAAATGCGAATCTCAAGTTGCCACTACCTGTGTCCTGGTCCCCTCCAAGAAATGGTTGGGTTAGTCAGAAAGTACGTAGAGTATAGAGTGGTTTTGATAGGTTTCGTTATTGTTTGTGAATACGGTGGCTTCCTTAAAGTTACTGACCTTGGGAACCACCTGAAAAGCGGTTGGGAGTGTTCTGTGTTGTGACGTTTGACTGCTCGAAGACATACGGTGTATTAGGATGAGGCAGACCAGTAGACCAAGGTGGAATTGCTATTTAAAATAGTGCAGATATATTCTGTGAATGCACCTTTGTTTTGGAAACTACACGTTTTCTAGAAGTGAGGACATTTTAGTGTCCCCTTATCTAAAAAGGAAACCTTGTGGCAAATTTCCTAAGACAAATACACAATTTGCAAAGAGATTTGCTTCCTGAAACATAGAAGTGGTAGTAGTAAATTCATTTGTTTGGTCAGACATTTAAAAATGTTACGGGAGAGAAGGACTTTCTTTTTTAAACAAACTACTAGCTCCCAAAGTACTACCTAGACAGCAATTATTTGCTTATTTAGCATTCATTTGACGCTAACATTTGGCCTATTTTATGGCCTGCAGTAGAAGTATCCCGGTTGAGAGACCCGTAGCCGTGAAAAGGTAATTTCCTGCTGTCACAGAGGCTGTTATTGCCCTTCATTGGAAAGGGGGATACGCGAAAATTTTGCTCTCTCTTTTTCCCTTGCTAAATTGAAATCATTGGTTCTTTACAGATTTCATTTTATTTTGCGAGCTGCCTGTCCTGATGAGGATGTCCTTTTCTACCCATTAGTGGTTTTATTTGAAGTTAAAGTAATACTAATTTATCCCCTAGGGTCTAAAATAGAAATCTTTAAATTTTCTGCAACTAGAGCTATACTTAGCTATACTCACAGAATGTTCACTGTCTTATCATTAGTATTTTATGAGTTTTGAACAGTTCTTTCAGAGAGCACGTAGGTAAGAATATAACCATTAGACACTTGCCTTAACGAGACGATCACATACGGACTTACTAGATAGACTAGGTGAGTCCGAGTGTCCCTTCTAGTCCAGAGAATACGGGGGTCATTTAGCTTGGGTGTATGCTATACCTTGACAGTTGAATTTTTAGAAGCTTTGAAATATTGCTATTTACTGTGCTGTTTAACGTTTTAAACCCGCTGCACGGAGATGTTACAAATCCTGAATCAGCAGTGTTCAGCCAGGAGGAGCTCAGTTTGCAAACACCATCTTGTAATTTCATACCAGTGTGATAGGTAGTGGTTGACGTCATTTCGTTTTTAGCGTGTTATATTCTAACGCTGCCAGTGCAACTATTTCTGGGGCCCAGTAAGTGCCATATTTCACATTTTCAGAGTTTGGTGTGTGAACCCGTAAAGGTCTGTTTCCTGAGCGTGCCCCTTTCTGGATACCCGCGCGATTGTGTTTTTTAACCTTCTGTTTGTCTTGCAGTCCCTGCTTCTGTTCGCTGCTCCCACACAGACATCAAAGTGCCCGACTTCTCTGACTATCGGCGCGCCGAAGTCCTAGACAGCACAAAGTCTTCCAAGGAGAACAGCGAAGCCAGAAAGGGCTTCTCCTATCTGGTGACCGCGACAACGACCGTGGGCATCGCGTACGCTGCCAAGAACGTGGTCTCCCAGTTCGTTTCCAGCATGAGCGCTTCTGCCGACGTGCTGGCCATGTCGAAGATCGAAATCAAGCTGTCCGATATCCCGGAAGGCAAGAACGTGACTTTCAAGTGGAGAGGCAAGCCCCTGTTCGTGCGCCACAGAACCAAGAAGGAGATTGACCAGGAAGCTGCGGTGGAAGTGTCCCAGCTGAGGGACCCGCAGCACGACCTGGAACGAGTCAAGAAGCCCGAGTGGGTCATCGTGATCGGTGTGTGCACCCACCTGGGTTGCGTGCCCATCGCAAACGCAGGCGATTTCGGAGGCTATTACTGCCCTTGCCACGGGTCACACTATGACGCGTCCGGCAGGATCAGACGGGGGCCCGCCCCTCTCAACCTGGAAGTTCCCACCTACGAGTTCGTCGGCGATGACATGGTGATCGTTGGTTAGGGACTCAGACTCAGTGGCAGGCCTCTTGCTGTCTGGTGTCACCTCAGGAAGTCGTGTGAGAGCAAGCCTGTGCACTTCAAGTGGGTCGATTTGAAATATTTAAGAATTGCTAGTAATGTATCTGTAAACATTAATGTGAAGTGAAGTCAATGCTGAACACTTCCAAGCATTCTGTTAATAAAGCCCCTGTTAAGCGCTGCTAAGCTGCGTCAGACACGCGACAGGTGCAGTGCCCGGTAGCTCGTTCTAATTAAAAATTACAGACTGGTGGACAAGACGTTTGTGACATCTGTAGTTACTTGTTCATTTATTTTCTTTGCCCAAATACTTGTTTCCTACTTTGTTTCAGGGACACAGATTCCTTGAGCTTTGAGCTTTTTGGCTCATTGTTAAATGAGGCAAAATTGGCTGGTTCTCTCCCAAGTCCTGGGCGGTGCTGGTGGTATTGGCAGAAACAGTAGTTTTTCACAGGGCTTAGTAAAAGTCTCGGCTGTGTCTTCCCCCCGCTGCGGTGTGACGTGCAGCGGTCCGTGTGGTAACTGTGTGATCTGCTGAGTGAGCTCTGCACGAGGCAGGGGGAGTTCTGAGGTTCCTCCCCAGGTCTGGCTAGCCCGTTTCCTGCTTAAGTGACAGGCCAGGAAATTGTCGTCGTTCCCGATGGCTGTAAGTTAGTACGTACAGTTCTTTAGTTTTAAGAGGCAGCGGTGTGATACGTCTGAGAGCAGCTTTCCAGACTGGGGATGCTTCTCCGCTGTTTCCCCCGCATGGCATCAAGGGCGTGCTCATGTCCCCAAAGCTGCGTCCGCTCTGTCGAGAGGCAGAAAGGGAGCATCTTAGACTTCATGCTGTCTTTGTGCGAAAACGGTCCTGCTGGCTTGTTTGATTACATTTTGAGGTGTTTGCGGTCACTCAGCACTTTGCAGCGTACAGGGGTAGGGGTGCACACGGCTCGTCGGAGTTCACATCTTACTTCTGCCTCCTGCCTCGGGTCACACGGGTGAAACAAGACTTGAGGTCTGACACGCCCCCTGGGAGCTGGGGGTGGGCTTTGCCCTCTGCTGGGAATCTTTCTGACAGGCTTGTCCAGTCTTTGCCGTTTGGAGGTGGGTCTGTACTGTACTCTCCTGGGTCAGTCACATGTGCCCTTGAGAAACGGCAAACACGGCGAGGTCTGACCAGAGGGAACCGACCACCCGATAGGGTTCCGGTCTTTACTCTTAGCAGTTAGGTGTTTGTACCAAAAAAGAAAATGTCAGAGTTTCTGTGCTTATGAACAGACACTAGTCTTTGGTTCATTTTTCACCATTCTAGAAGTAAAATTAGCAGGTATGAATGACAGTTGGTGGGACTCAGGAAAGCGTTTTATGTTCTGTGTCTGCAGATGATGGAGGGTGCACCCTCTGGGGGCGGGGGTGGCAGAGCAGGAAGGCAGAGTGTTCAGTTGAGGGGGACACAGGGCCCCACACACACGCGATGGTGCTGCCACGAATGTCAGCGGCTCCCCTTCCCCGTGGAGAGATGCCGACACCCCACATTACTGCCCCCACCCTGCAGCGATGCCTTGGCATTCTTTGTGTTTTTGTATTTGCAGTGCCAAAGCGCTACCGCGTGAGAATCTGCCTGGCCGTGGAGGACAAAGTAGGGAGTTTGCCGGCCCCTGGGTGTTGCTGTATCTGGCGGCCGCCTACGTCTGTCATGCTTTGACGGTGGGATGCCGCCAAATCCCAGTAGCCCGTTTGGTTTTTAGGAGAAGTCTGTGTCCCACAAGTGACAGCACAAGTCAGATCACTTGATACGACTGTGATAAACGTGTGACCTGTGTTACGTTTTTGACGATTCCGTGGAAACGAAATCCTAGATGCGAGGGGGAAACCTGACCAGTTAGCGTTCCGACATCAGATCCTTGTACCGCTTTTTACTGGGAATGATTCTTGGGGCAACTCTGGGAGCCATGCCTTTTCAGTGTTGTTTAAGAAGTGTTACAAACACTGGCCTTTTTGAAAATTTTGCGTTGTTTGTTAGAGATGATGTCACATTTACTTTGGTCTTTCTGAGCAGACCCTTTTAAGAAATCTTCTACTCAGTCTAATTGTGTAGAGGGCTTTTGTCCTCACTTGATATTCATGGCTTGGGATCAGAATGTGGTTTTTAGCGTCTCGTTATTCCAAACGGTGGGAACATGCTATTTATCTGTCACAAGTCATTCTTCATTCTCACAGCGTTTTCATGTCGTTTGAATTTCATCACATTTTGTACATTGACCCAAAATAAACGTCCGTGTTTTCCAGAACGATATCCTCGGCCCGCTGTTCTAACACACTCATCATCGTCTGTTTGCCAGTGACTGCCCTAGAACGCTTCCCTGAGGTTCATACTCGTGATCAGCTGCTTGCCAGGCATCTGTCTGTGTGTGGATGTCCCGTGAACGCCTTAAACTCAAAACGTCTGAAGGGAAAGGAAGTCATCTCTCTTTCCCACAAACCAGCTGCTTCACTGCAGGTGGGGCCTCCCCATCTACCTGGTAACCTACTTGGCAAGCCAAAAACCTGCCGGTCTTCCCTGCCTCCTTTCCGTCACCTCCTCCTCGAGGCCCAGATCAGTCCCCAAACCCTGCTAATTTAATCTCCTTAGTATGATGGGTCTGTTCCTGTCTCTCATCTGCACGGTTCTAGTAATGGCTAACTTTTTGATCACCGACTGCTGACCGCTAAGCTGAGTGTGCTTTAGGTACATGATCTGTAATCCTCAGAAAACCCCGTCGGGTAATGTTGCTATTAATAGTTCATAGATGGGGAAACTGAGGCACATAGAAGTCTGTTGTCTCTATCATAGCTGGTAGGTTGGTGGAGCCAAAGGTTTATTTTAAGCCAGGGAGTCTTGAGTTCAGAGCTGACAGTCCTGGTCACCGTCCTGTACTGCCAGCCCTTGGAGGCCGTGACAGTTCCTGCCTGGGGTCTGCTGCAGGGAGCTTGCAGACAGGTCATTCCTCCAGTCCTGTCCCCTTAAAATTCATCCTGCAAATTAGCTGCCAAGGAGTGTAGAGGTTAAGAGTACGGGGTTGGTTCTGGGTTCCAGTCCTGGCTCTCTGCTGTCTCTTAGACGTGTGACCTGGCGTAAATTAGTCAATCTCTCCCTCTCTTCCCTCATCGGGGGATAAAAATAGCTTCTCAGAGTTGTTGTAGGAATTAATGCATTAACGTGTCAAGGGAGGACGTCAACACTCCTTAACATGCAACCTCTACGAGGTCTTCCGTACCCGCATCCCGCCGGCAAGCCCTTTGCTCTGCT
>CAUYRT010053662.1:0-43758 GCA_963574885.1 Lepilemur ruficaudatus
TAGTTTTTTTGTGATATCTTTTTCTAGTTTTAATAATGTTCCCAGCAAAAAGATAAATTTCAAAGGGTTCTATTTTTGTCTTATTTTTGGTAGTGTTTTTGAATAATTGCTATTAAATATTACTTATATTAATTGGTCTTCAAATATTTGTTAGAATTCACCATTGAAGTCAACTGAGCCTGGGCTTTATTTTGTGAAAAGCTTTTGACTATTATTTGAACCTCTTCAGCTGTTACAGGTCTTTTTTTTAATGGTTCTCAATTTTTTATCAATAAATAATAGATGTAAATATTTTCAGGGCACATGTGATATTTTCATACGTTCATATAACGTGTAATAATCACATCAGGGTAATTGGGATCTCCATCACCTTAAACATTCATTTTTTCTTTATGCTAGGAATATTTGAATTATTGACTAATGGCTACTTTGAAATCTATAATAAATTATTTTTAATGTAGTCAACATACTGTTGTATAGAACACTAAGTCATTTCTTCTATTGAACTGCACTTTTGTACCCATTAATCAACCTCTCTTAATCCATCCCCCAACTCTTCCCAGCATCCGGTAAATATGGATCTACTCCCTTTCTTCATGACACTCACTTTCTTAGCTCCCACATATGAGTGAGAACACGAGATATTTGCCTTTCTGTATTTGGTTATATATCTCGCAGTGGGATTGCTGGATTATACATTAGTTCTATTTTTAGTTTTTAAATAACCTGCATACTGTTTTTCATACTATCTTTACTAATTTACATTCCCACCAACAGTGTACAAGCTTCCCCTTTCTCTGTATCATGGCCAACATCTGTTATTTTATTTTTTTTTAGACAACTTTATTGAAGTATAATTTACACACCATGCTATTACTCCATTTTAAGTGTACAATTAAATGATTATTAGTAAATTTACCAAGTTGTACAGCTATTCACATAAATCAGTTTTAGATTTCCTTCCGCCTATTGAGTCCCCTAATTCCCATCCCCAACTACATTTCAAGCATGCCCCTCCTCTCCACAATGCTCACCACATCCCTCCTATGTGGGTCTACCCCTCCAACCCCCGAATCCCTGGTGAACACCACCACCATTTGAACACTGTAGTGTTAATCAGTCAGTACCAATTTGATGGTAAGTACATGTGGGGCCCATTCTTCCGGTCTTGTGTCACCTCACTTCGAATAATGGGCTCAAACTCAATCCAAGATAATATAAGTGGTGCTAGCTCACTGTTGTTTCTTAAAATTGAGTAATATTCCATTGTAAACATATACCAAATTTTAGTAATCCACTCATGAATTGACAGGTACTTGAGTTGTTTCCATGACCTAGCAATAGTGAATTGTGCTGTCATAAACATTCCGGTGCAGATTGAGATTGGCCTCTTTCAAAAAATCCCAAAACAACAGATGCTGATGAGGTTGTGGAGAGACAGAAACACTCTTACACTGCTGGTGGGACTGCAAATTAGTGCAACCTCTATGGAAAAGAATTTGGAGATTCCTCAAAGAGCTAAAAATAGAAATACCATTAGATCCAGCAATAACATTATTAGGCATCTACCCAAAAGAGCATAAGACACAATATCTGTTATTGCTTGTCTTTTTGATAGAAGCCATTTTAACTTGTGTTTTTTATTTGCATTTCTCTGATTATTAGTTATGTTGAACACTGTTTTCATATAACTGTTGGCCATTTGTATGTCTTCTTCTTTTAAGAAATGTCTATTCAGATCTCTTGTCTATTTTTAAAAATCAGATTATGTGTGGGTTTTTTGCAATTGAGTTATTTGAATTCCTTATATAGTCTTGTTATTAATACCTTGCTAATTGGATAATTTGCAAACATTTTCTCAATTTTGTATGTTGTCTCTTCACTTTGTTGTTTTCCTTGCTATGCAGAGACTTTCTAACTTGATATAATCCCATTTGCCTATTTTGACTTTGGTTGCCTTTGCTTTTGAGGGTTTTACTCAATAAATCTTGCCCAGACCAATGTCCCGAATCACTTTCCCAATTTTTTCTTCTAGTACTTTCACAGTTTCAGGTTTTAGATTTAATCCATTTAGATTTGATATTTGTATATGGTGAGAGGTAAAGATCTACTTTCATTATTTGGAATATGCATGTACAGTTTTCCCAGCACCATTTCTTGAAAACATTGTTCTTTTCCCCAATGTATATTCTTGGTGCCTGTGTTGAAAATGAATTGGTTATAAATTCAGGGATTTATTTCTGGCCTTTCTATTCTGTTCTGTTGGTCTATATGTCTTTCTATTTTGATAAGTAAACTTTAGTAGCCTGTCTTTCCAAGAATATGTACATTGGATTGAAGTTATGTAATTTGTATAGCTTTCTCTTGCAATCATTCATTTATTTAATTTCTGTAAAGTCAACAATAATGACTCTACTTTCTGGGTTTTAGTAACTTGAGGCTACTCCTTTTATCTTGGTAATTCTAGTTGAGTTTTGTCAAATTTAATACTCTTGAAATAGACATCTTTAAATTTTTGGCTATTAAATTGCTTTTCCATTTTTTCCACTGTACTTCTTATTATTAATAAAAAATTCAGTCCATATTTTTTCTTCTTTTTAATACATTTTAAGGTGGAGGGCTAGGCATTGATTTAATTTGTAGTGTTTACTTCTATAAATTTCCCTCTAAGTATTACTTTAGTTTCTTTCCCTTAGTATGCTGTATTTTTGTTTTCAGTCTCCTCCAAATATTTTTCAATTTTGATTGTGATTCTTTTTTTGACCCATTGCATGTTTTTTAATTATTATTTCTTTTTGTAAAAAATTTTTTGTGACCCATTGCATGTTGAAGAAGGTATTGTGTAATTCGCACATATATAAAATTTCTCAAATTTCCATCTTCATTGATATCTATTTTTATTCCATTGTGTTTGGAAAAAAAAAGCTTTTTATAATTTCAATCCTTAATATGTATTAACAATTAATCTGTTGCTGAAAATATGTTTTATCCAGGAAAAAGTGTTTTTCAAAATTTTATTTCCTCGCTGATATTTTCTCTTGTTTTTCTTTCCATTATTTAAACTGGGGCATTGAAGTTAAAACTCTTTTTGGTTGGGGTATTGTTATTTATTCCATCAGTTGTATCAAATTTTGTTTTAAGTATCTTGGTGCTTTGAAAATATTTATGTATGCCTTTTAATTTTTATGTTTTTCTAATAGATTGACTCTTTAATCATTATAAATTGGTTTTTCTTTGTCTCTAGTAATAGGTTCTGTCTAAAGATCTATTTTATGCAATATTAGAATAACCATGCCATTTCTCTTTTGATTGTTGTTTGCATACTGTACCTTTTCCACCTTTTTACACTCAAATTGGTTAAGTTTGCATCTAAATTTTCTCTTTTAGGGAGTATATGGTGGTATCATTCTTTTAATATTAATATTACTTACCTATGCCTTTTGATTTGAATGTTTAATTTATTTACATATGCTATCTTTCCTCATAAAGTGGGATTTACCTTTTTGTCTGCCATTTTTCTATGTGTTTTCTATGTGTCTTATGGCTCTTTTGTACTCTGTTCTTCTATTGCCATTTTATTTTGTTCTAAAGAGCTACTTTATAGTGCACAGTTTTGAAATCTTTGTCATTTCTCTTACAATATTTACTTATATGTTTCTGATTGCCCTGTGAACCACAATTACCATTTAAATGTATAACAATCTAGTATGGAAGTAAACCCACTTAACCCTTAATAAAGGTTAAAGCAAAAACACTTTATTTGTATAGGTCTATTTCCTTTCTTTTCTCATGAGTTATTGTTGTAATAAAAATGATATATTTATACATTATAAACCTATTAACATGGATTTATAATTACCAACTTATGTAATTATCTTTAAATCAGTGAATAAAAGTGTTATAAACAAAAATATTCTTAGTCTTTCTTTCTTATAATTACCCATGTACTTACATAACTGATGTACTTTTTTTTCATGTGGAATAAACTGAATTTTTAGTTTTCTTTTATTTCAGCCTGAAGGGCACCTTTTGTATTTTTGTGGGAAAGGTTGCTCTGCTAGCTACAATTTTTTTTTGTTCATATGGAAATTTCTTAATTTTTCTTCATTTTTTTAATAATAGTTTTGCATGGACATAGAATTCTCAGTTGACAATCTGGTTTTTCCCCATCACTTTAAATATAGCAACTCATCACATTCTGGACTCCATGGTTAGTAACAAAAAATCAGTTGTTAATTTTGTTGTATATTTCTTTTTCATGGTGAGTCATTTGTCTCTTGCTGTTTTCAGATTCTTTCTTTAATGTCTTTTGACAATTTTATTTTGGTATGTCTAAATTAGAATTTCTTTGAATGTATCTTATTTAGAGTTCTTTGAGCTTTGGTATGTGCAGATTAAAATTTTTATCCGATTAGAGGAGTTTTTAAGTATTATGTCTTTTTTATTTTTTAGTTATAATTGATATATAATGATTGTACATAATAGTGGGATGCAATTACATGGTATAATAACCAAATTTAGGTATTTACTATATCTACCACTTTGAACATTATTATTTCTTTTTCACAACACCATTCAAAATCTTCTCTTGTAGCTATATAGCACACTACCTTGTTATTTGCTATAGTCAGCCCATTGTGTAACAGATTACCAAAGCTTATTTTTCTAACTGTAACTTTGTAGGTATTACTTATTTTAATATTTTTCTGTTCTTTTCTCTTTCCCTTTTCTACCCCTAGAAATTCGATTATGCATATGCTGGTATGATTGATGAAGTCTACAGACCTCTGTGTTTATTTTTCTACCATCTTTTTCCATTTCTGTTTTTCAGATCAGATAATTTCAATTGTCGTGTCTTTTGCCTGTTCAAATGTTTTATTGAGCTTGTTGAGTGGATTTGTAGTTTTCATTTTTATATTGTTTGACTTCTGGAATTCTGTTTGGCTCTTTTTAAAAATTATCATTTCTTTATAAATATGCTCTGTTTCGTGAGACATCATTCTCATATATTCTTTAGTTTATTGTAACCACGTTTAAAATGGCAGGTTTAAAGTCTTTGTCTAATAGTTTCAGCATGTGGGATTCCTCATGGACAGTTTAAATTTAAGTATTTTTTTCCCTGTGTTTTAAACACACTTCCCTGTGCTGTTTTGCTTTTTTTGTTTTATGTATGTGCACGTGAGTGTCATAAATTCTTGTGAGAACATTTATTGACCACTGAACAATTTAAATAATAAATTGGGGTGAATTTTGAAAATTAGAACTTCTCCCTTCCCAAGGTTGTTCTTGTTGCTGTTTGTTGCTATTTTTTTGCTTTTCATTTATTCATTAAGTGACTTTCCTGACATATTTCTGCAAAGCTTATATTACTCTCATATGTGGCCACATAAGTCTCTGATCAGTTAGCTTATTATTCAACAAGTAATTTCAGAGATTTCCTTAAAATCACTAAATCAATAAGTCTGCAAGCTTTGGTAAGAGGTTACATGTACATTTGGGGGTTTATTTTCAATGCTCCAGCAGATAAATTACATCCTTTTCTGAGTGAACTTGCTAATTAACAGAACCCCAACGTCAGAAATAGGTGAAAAATTAGAGCCTTCTTAGCTTTTTCCTAAGCATAAATTCAGCCAAGGAAATATTTTAAATCTTCAGAAAGTCATCTATAGTCACTTCCTTCCCAAGATAATCCTCTGTTTTTTTGTTGTCCTTATTCAACTTATTGTTTTCCCTAGCCATTATCAGTGCATCAAGCAGCTACAATGTTAAACAATTGCTACTTTATGTTTTCATAATTGCCAGTGGAAACAACTGTTCATACTGAGCAAGATCTGAGGCAGGTCAAATAAAAATAAGCCCTGTAAATGGAGGTTTACAGGAAACTGTTAGGTCATATAATGACAACACTCTGGAAATTGCACTTTTACAGAGAACCAAACCATATCGTCCCCTCCAGTAATTGCTAGGTTTCTGATTTTCATGACTACCAGGTTTGTGAGGCTATCGGTTTTCAAGGCTACCATGCAGCTGGGGCAGCAGCATGATAATCAGGGTATTTTAAATGCCACACAACTCAGTATCTTACCAAGATATAGCAGTTATCTAAAACAAAAAACAAAAAACAAAAAACACCAGATAAACCTTCTCCCTGTATTATTATTTTTGAGGATTCTGTAAAATGTTCATTTAGACATTTTTTGTCATTGTTCTCACTCTCCCTAGAGGAACAGATATTCAGATATCCCTACAATGCCATTCTGCTGGTTTGCTAGTGTCCTGCAGCAGAAATGACTTAATTTAAAAGACAAGTAAAATTAAATTGATAATTAATCTGGTAAGCATTCATTGAGTACTATGTCTGAAATTGAATGAATGAAACCCACACTGGACCCACAGATAAGTATATGAGATACATCATAAATACATAAGTTAATAATGAATATGTTATTTGATTAAAATAGGTATCAAAATACTATGAGAGCACAGAGAAGGAAAAGCCATCTCTGCCCAGGTTTAGGAAAGAAATTTTCAAAAATAAGAAAACAAATGAAAATAGACTTGAAGGATAAATAGTTGTTGTACCAGTTAAGAGAAAAAGAATATTCTATCAGGAGAACTGGTAAATAATGAAAAATATGGGCAAGAATGTCCTCTGCTGGTTTCACAAAACACATGATCTTATACATTTTTGGTAAAAAATGCTCATGATTATGTTTCCCCCAAAATCAATATATGATGCTGGTTAAAATGGCCGATTTGCTTTACAGATTTCTACCTTAGTGAGTCTGAAACAAGACACGCTGCTTTTCTCAATAACAGTAAGACATGGCAGGTTTCTGTGAGACAATTGCAGTCAGCCTTCTGGCTTGACAAGTGCTTGCTTCAAGGAAATGGGTTGATAAGGGATGTAGTTCTGGCAGACTCACGCATGTAGTATAACAGGTGCTGCTTTTCGTAGTTGATGTATTTGATTTTCTTCTTGCCATACTGAATGGAGAGAGACAAAAATAAATAAATAAAACAGGAGAAAACACTTCTGCTCATTACACTCAAGGATGTGTGTGTGTGTCAGTGTGTGTATCTTCATGTCTAAAATCTCTATAGAAAAAAAAATCAATATAAAATTTAACACTAAGCATATTTATATATTTTTCTTAATATCATATGGTAATATGCTTTAGACTCGTGTGGTGTCATAACTTTACTGTATGTTATATTTTTGAAGCTTATTTTAATTAAACATTAATATTTTATATAGTGATATCCATTGGAATTATGAAAAATGCGAACAAAACATGCATTCACGTTTTTAAATATGTCTGACTCAAACATCAAAAAATCAAAGTAAATGAATTTAACAAGGAAAGGCGTACCTTCAAATTCTGGGAACACACACACACGCATACATACACACAAATACAATCACACACGGTATGAACTGACCAATAAAAAAAAAAATAATGACTCTTACAGCAGCCTATTTTAAAGTTCCATAAATACTGCAGAATATATTCAGTGCTTTTCTTCTCTCTTCCATTATATACATGAACAAAATGAGATAATCCTTCTCTATTACCACAAAAACAAAAAAGAATAACCTGATGTTTCTGATATGAGAATTAGACTCAGCAATATTGTTCTTACCACAGAGATGTGAAATTCTTAATGGAAACAAGAATATTGTCATCAATAAAACCTATTAGAAAGATTTTATAACAATAACAACTTGGCAAAATATACTATATTTTGCTTACATATATGTAGTATCCTAAAATGCACGTATTTAATAATTTCTTGTTCTATAATTTAAATAATGCATATAGGAATTTGGTTTCTAACAATATGATAGGCTGAGGTCACACAGAAAGCCTTCCTGGTAGTGAATTACTAAAATTGCTGGATGTATTTTTTATTACTGTTAAGGAATAATTTATATATTATCAAATTCATAAAATTTAGGTAAATAATTGGATGGTATTTAATAAATGTAAAAACTTACGTAATGACTGCCATGATCTATCTACCTATCCATCCATAATGAAAATATACCAACTGGAATTATATGCATCTAATAATAGAGCATCAAGTATAAGAAACAAAACACTGACAGTATGGACAAAATAAATAGCCAAATCCATATTAACTTTACAGAATTTTACACATCAATCCAACTAACTGAAAAAACTAGACACAATATCTGTAAGTGTATAGACAATCTAAATGACACTATCAACTATCTTAACAATTATTTATGGTTTGCTGTAACTAACAACCACAGAATACACATTTTATTTACATAAATGTGTGTGTATGTGCATGTATGAATATGTGTGTATATATGTATAAATACCTTTCACTTTTTCTGCAATATGAGTGATTTCACTATAAATTCTATTTAAAAATTTCACGTTGTACCTGTGTAAGTATTTCTCTAGGGTATATACTTAAGAGAAAATTGCCTGGTCATAGTTTATAAATAAATTAAAATTTATAAGACAAAGTATTTTAATTAATTTGGTTCCATCAGGGGATACAACCCATGGAGTACAATATAATGCTTTATATTATAAATGTGACATATGGAAAATTAATACATTGAGCATCTAATTTTAAAACTAAACTATATACTCTTGAAAAAAGAAAATAATAAACATAAGAGCAGAAAATGAAGTAATAGAAAACAAATACAAAATATACAGATTAACAAAGTCAGACATTGATTCACTGAAAAAATTATAAAATAAATAAATGTTTATAGCCTTTTTAATAACCAAAATAAAGAAAGCACACTTGCAAACACCTGCAAAAATAAAAACCTAGAATTTATAACAGATAGAGATGAATTTACAACTTAGTAGTAGACTATTACAAATAATGTATAAATTGTGAGTCCTTTTTATGCAATGTACAGAAATTAGTACAAGATCTTGCCACCATTATGAAATTAAATTATTAGAACATTGGCCTTTGGAAAAATGAACCCATACACTTTTTGATTTGGTGCATTCTTCAAGTAGCTTTCTTTCACTTTTTTTGTAGTCACAATATTTATAATACATGTGTTTCTGTAATACAATGCTTTTGATTGATGACTTTTATTCAAATATCAATATAATGCTGATTATTTGGGATGATAAAATACATTTTTCAGGAGAAAGATTAAAAGCATAATCCACATATGTGTCTAGAAGATGCTTAATGGCAGCTTAATTTAGTCAAATAAACATATGTGCATACATACATAAATAAATAGTCTCAGCCATGATCTACACACCAATAACTATAGTTGGAAATAGCAAGAATAGGGATGCTTTACTATCCCACTTTTAACTCCATTGTTTATCAAAAATCTCATTGATATTATAAAATGCTCTGTAAAATTACATAGTATATTTTGTTCTTTTTGACTCCCGTAAAGCATATCACATTTTGTTCTGTGAGCTTTTCTCAACATTAAATCAAAGCCATTTCATGGTGGTGGCCAGCTGGGTAGCAGTTTTACAGCCATTTCATTTCCCTAGTTTGATTTTCTGCCCTTGTCATCACCTCTATCACTTTGACTCAAAACAGTTTTAAGAACTTTGTTCTTCTATTAATACTTTTTTGTTTTCAGTATTAACACTGGAATAGATTAGTAAGTGCAAATGGTTATTCTATCTCTGTCCAATCCTTCACAAGACCTGTATCTTGTTTTCTTCAGATAAGAACCTGCATTCCTATAAATACTGAGAGCAGGGTGTCCTGCAGAAGCTGCCTGTTTTCAGATGCAGGTAACTTAACAGTTGAGTTTGTCAGGCAGTCTCAGAAGCCCATGCTGACAGTTCCTATGTCATTTACTTTCATCTATTTCTCTCTAGTGTCTTTCTTACTTATATCTGAATCCATGAGTGTGCTAGTGAAAGTAGATAGAAAAAACACCAGCTTAGCCTTTCTCTTCAGGCGGTATGTATAGCAATGGCCTTGAAACCTAAGGAATGAAAGATATATATTTTTATATATTTATTATATTATTCATATATTATATTATTAATATATTTATTGATATATTAATATAGTATTATTAAATATATATTTATTATATATTATTAAAATATATATATTTCATTCCTGCTTGTTGAAGTCACGTAGAGATCTCTTTTGCCTTGTGAAATGGAATCATGTATTTTTTTCTCTATAAGTAGGTGACTTTTCTGTGTTTCTATGTATGATTGATTTGTCCAACGATGCCCTAGATTCCGTTTTCTTGGTACTTGTTAGCTCAAGATCCAAAAGTACATTGTAAGCAGAAGAGTCAATGAAAGTATAACACATTCATCAATGTTGAATGCAGTATCCAAATGAGATTTGGTGCCTTAGGTCAACAAAAAAGGTATAATTCATAGCTCTTGCTTTTAGTAATAGCTTCCGGTCTTTTTAGATACTTGTACCATCTTTTCTATAGACTTTTTCTGTGCTTAACATAACTTTTTCAAGTGGAGTAAATTGGTAGCTACTATTTCCTTTTTTATTCCTCAAGTCATTACGTATATATGATTTTCTCCATCTGAAAACAGAAGTGTTTCCATTGTTTCTCAGAAAAATACCTGTCAGTCCTCATTCTATTCCTGCCTGTAAGTCTCTATCCACTCCCTCATTAGGGAAATAATAGCACACTTTTTTAATGTTTATATTCTTAGTGTTCATATCTGGATGGTGGCTTCTATGGTGCAAAGATTATTACTTATGTGCTATAAAAAAAGTCTGTAACAAGTTTCAAATTGTTAAGAAATAATGGATACTTTTTTTGACGGTTCAAGTATTACCTAAGCCAAAACTTAGGCCAAAGACAATCAACTTTTTCACTTACCTTTTCTTTCTTAGAAACATTTGTTCCTTGTCTACTCTCATAGTTAGTATCTCTCTTCATATTTTATAGTATTTTCTATGTTATTTTACCAATAATAGCTACCATTTAATAGACATAATAAAATTCTGCGTAAATTAAATATGTGAGATAGAATCCTGATAAGTATAACTGTAGCAATAATCTTTTTTTTTCCACTTCAAAAGAAATGTGGATTTCACTTAAAGAAAATGCAAATTTATAGTTCTTTTTCACAAACTGTTAACTTTTCTGATACTGACATTTCTTCCTCCCATCTTGCCCAGCATTAAGAAAAGCAAGTGCAATAACATATTTCACTAAAACAGACAGTTGTATTTCCTTGCCTACCATGTTCAAACAAAACCAAACTTTTTCAATTCTGGAAATTAACGAGGCTTCGTTCTGCTTCAGAAATTGTACACTATCCTTTGCCTTAGGAGGTCAGATACAAAACCCTGGCTCATGTCATGGGGTGGTACCCTTATATCATCTCCTTGGAGACTTCTTGCTTGATCCTTCCTGTGCATATATATATGTGTGTGTGTGTGTGTATATATATATATATATATATATACACACACACATATATACACAGAATCCTTTTTTTCCCCTCCGTTATGCAACACAGCTTAATTTTAATTATACTATTTTATCTCTGTGTTTCCTCCTAAGAATATCAGCCTTTAAAAGCAGAGACATTGTCAATGTGGTTCAAGACTATCTTCAGCACGTAAAACAGTGCCTGCGCAGAGGAGGTACCCAATGAAAGCTTGTTTAAAAAATGGATGAGTGAGGCTCATCTTCTTCATACCTAAAATGAAGGTAGTTTATAACCTATAAGTAGTTAATGAATAGTGAATGTGAATGATATTTATGTAGTGTATAATATTATGTACATATGCAATATATACACACATACATACACACCACACATGCATAGGTGATCTATCAGTATCTATCTTTATCTTCTTTCTGTTATCATGGTCATCTAGAAATAGTCTACCCTAGGAAAACCTATTTTCTTTCAAGAAATCTCTTCTTTTTTTTCACCAATATTTAAATATTACTCACTATGTGACCAGCTTGGCAAGTCACTTTCTGAGGTTTGGTACATTTGTCTCTAAATAAAACTGACTTTCCAGTTTGTTATGAGGGTTATACAAAATAATGCATAGGAACTGCTTTACCTCTAAAGATGACAAACAGAACTTCAAGGCACACAACTACAATCTTGATCAATAAATAATTACTATACAATAATAAAAATTCTATGACATAGCATTTGAATTAAATGATTTTTTCAGACAAGTTACTGAATAGCATGGTCATTTTCTTGTACAAGCATTCACTGGAGACTGAATATTTGACATATCCAGAATCAGGCATTGAAACAAATCTTTAATGGGATTTACAAAATAATTTTTTAAGTTAACTACCAATGAGTTAAGATTCATGCTAGATTTGTCTTCAAAATTTTCTCTGGTTTTATGAATACGGAAACTATCGTAGCATGAAATATTTTATGTCTAATTCTGAGAAATATTTATTTGTCCTGAATCAGGCAGTCTTTTAAGAATATTTATTGCAGAAAATATCTAATTTACATATACTGGAAGTTTGGGTGTATAGTGAATGTGTTTTCTATTGGATTTCCATTTGGGAATTAGCTAAAAGAGTGAACAAGGTGTGTTGCTTATTCATGTGACCAATTGATTGACATTTTATGTCTTTTATGCTCCATGATACCTTTGGTCAAATTTAAGATTTTTTTTTTATTTCAATAAATTTAGAGGGTTCAAATATTTTTTCTGTTATATGAATGATCTGTATAGTGGTGACGTCAGGGCTTTTAGTGTACATTGATCCCTCACCCCTTCTCACCCTCCCCCCTTCTGAGTCTCTAATGTCCATTATCCAACTCTGCGTGACTCATCGTTTAGCTCCCACTTATGAGTACATGAGGTATTTGCTTTTCCATTTCTGAGATGCTTCACTTAGGATAATGGCCTCCAGTTCCTTCGTTCTCTCTCTCTCTCTCTCCCTGTTTCTTTATGCACTAGAAGTAGTACATTGTCATTTATAAGAACACAGATTGCAGCCATATTTAAAAGAAATACAATGGTTGGCAAATTATGTCATATTTTCCCATTTCATTTTTTTCATCTGTAAAATGGGGATAATAATAATAATCACTTTAGCACATACTGGTGAAGTTTGAATGAGTTAATATATACATAAAACTTAGGAAAGCACCTGCTATATAGTAAATACTATATGTATTGGCTACAATTATTTAGAAATGAATCTCCAACTACATTTTCTGATTGCACTAAGTTTGGTTTATAGATCACCTAAAAGATAGTATAATTTGGATCTGTGCTGTTTATTTATAATAAATGGGTCCTTGGCTTAGGCAATGGTTTTAAACATACGGTATGCCAAATAATTATTAAAAATCCAAATTTCCTCACCTGTATTTAGAGGATATTAGGCTGGGTTGAACCTGAGGCTTCTGTAGTTTAAACAAACATAGCAGAGGATTCCAATGCATGTGACATAGAGCAAACATAAAGAATAATTTATTTAGCTAGATATAATCATAAAATAATGTGGTCTTACAATATCATGATCTTCACAGATTTCAAAATATACTTGGGGACTTAGCATCACAGCTGTAATTCAAGTAGGGCTGAGATAGCAGTTATATGAATATTTTTAAAAAAATTCTATGGGTTCACAGTGAAGAAAGAGATCAACTTTGATGGTTGGCATTGAAAAAGGCTTCTAATTGGAGGGGAAACTTAAAGAATAAATGGGATTTCAATTAGTGATTAAATTAATGGAGAAGAAGAAAGGATGAGACAATAGGCAAGATGGAAAAAAAGAGTACCGTATGAGCCTGATGGCATAAATACATGTGTGTATACACACATACAGAGCTATGCATATGTACATATATGTAGGTCTATCTATACTATGCATGTACACATTGTATAAATACACCTACCTGTATACACAACAAAGTAGAATAACAGAATCTGAGTTTAAAATGTTAGAACAGATTAGATGAGATAGAAACTTCAAATTATGATACTAATTAGGAAGCTATTGAAGTTTTTATACAAGTAAAAGTCAAGAAATTAAAATTAAGATAATGTTTCTTGAAATTGAAGTAAACTGAACAAAATGCTGTCAACAAAAAGTAGGTTATATAGGAAAGGAAGTAATTACAGATAATCTATACAAATAGATTCTCTAAAGCACCAATTCGTGTTGTTAGAGATAAGAATCTAGTTCACCCTTTAGAGTGTAATGACTGGGAAGGAGTACAAGAGATTTTGGGGGCTGCTAATCTTCTGTTTCTTTATCTGAGTTCTGGTTACATGAGTGTGCTAAGATTCAGTGTTCTGGTTACTTGAAAGTGATCCAGGCCTTGGATTCTTTCTAGTATATCAAAGAATTTACAGATAGGCGATATCTAGCCTTTCATTTATTTGGCAAATAAATACTCAACACTTACCAAGTGCTGGGCACTTTTCTAGTCACATGAAATACAATGATAGAAAAAACATAGTATCTGTCAAACTGTACATTTAAGATATACTTTTTCTACACATATATTACATTTTTCAAATTAAGAAATAAGAACTTTAAACTAAAACATGACATTTTAAAACAATCGGATGTATGATTTATTCATCAGAATGATTATTGACCTTTACAAAGGAGACACTCCAAGAGGATGTAAAATTATTCCAAAATTCTGCTACGTGTCAAAATATCTTTTAGCTTCTTTTTTAAACTATATCAAAATTTATAGCAAATTTTTAAAAATATTTTATTGGTGTATAATATGACAAAATGCACAGGTTATAATTGAAGACTTTTATACAACCTCCAACAAACTCAAAACATGCTACATTTCTATTATCCTTGAATTTTCCCCATGTCAGTTTGCAGTCAAACCATAACACTGTTATTTCTATTACTATAGTTAATTTTGGCTTCACTTAGAACTTCATAACGTGGTATCAAATATCAATTCTTTTTATATATTGATTCATTATATATGTATATATTTATGTGTAGTCCATATATGTATACCTATATGCTGTAGATACATATGCATATGCACACGTGTGTATACATACAGATTTCTACTGTTACCTATATCTGTTCTTTTTTGGGGGGAGCGGGTGGGACAGAATGTTGCTCTGTCACCCCAGGTAGAGTGCAGTGGCATCATCATAGCTCACTGCAGCCTTGAACTCCTGGATTCAAGTGATCCTCCTGCCTCGGCCTCCCAAGTAGCTGGGACGTACAAGCACATGCCACTACGGCCAGCTAATTTTTCTATTTTTAGTAGAGATGGCGTCGTGCTCTTGCTCCGGTTGCTCTTGAACTCCTGAGCATAAGCAATCCTTTCGTTTCGGTGTCCCAGAATGCTGGCATTACAGGCATGAGCCACCATGCCTGGCTTCAATAGTTCTTTTATTTTTAAGTCTACAGTATCTTCCATAATATTAATGCACTGCAGTTTGTTAATCCATTAACATATCAGTGGGCATCTAGGTTGTTCCCAATTTTTGGTTATTGTTAATAAAACTGATAATATTATTGTAAGGATTTTTTGTAGATGTACATATTTTCCCCTTTGGATAAATATACAGGGGTGAAATTTCTATGTCATTCATTATTGCCCGTTTACATACTCTGTAATTCATTTATTCTTTTGGTTTACAGTCTCTTTTCACTGCACTGAAGTATAAGCTGCATGAAAATAGAAATCTTTTTTGCTTTAGTATATCTCATGTGATTAAAAAGTATCTAGTACTTAATAGGTGTATATGTAATTTATGAGAAACAGCCAAACAGTTTTCCAAAGAGGCTATACTATGTTTCACTCCCAACAGCAATACATGAACTCCAGTTTCTCCAAATCCTCACTAAAGCTTGGTAGTTGCCAGTCTTTTTAATTGTATACATTTTTATGAGCATAAGACCTATTATTGTTTTGGTTTAAATTTGCATTTTCCTCATGACTATCAATCATATTTTGATATATTCTACTATCTTTATATCTTCTTTTATAAAATGTCAGTTCAAAGTCTTCTGACTATTTTTACTACTTGTTTTCTTTGTTTAATTAACTAAAAAAATTCCAGCTATAAAAACATGGTGGTTTGAATATTTTTTTAGGTGGCAAATAATATATTATTTAGACATACTAGAGTTTTTGAAACATTCAATAAACCTATGGCTATGCATATAAAAATGGATAATTATAATTGAAAACACTATAAAAAGGAGACTATAAAATAAAATAATATTCTCATTATTGTGTGACATGTAAATTGAATGTTTATTACAATTAGGAACTTCAGAAATTCTTTTGGTAATGTTTCCCTAACACTCTAGTTTGCAGACATGGCACTGGCTGGATTGCAAAATACTCACTTGGATGTGAGGTGCTGGTCAGGTTGAAAAGTCCATTGAATTTTATTATATTACATATTTTTTGTCCTTCTTAAAATTATTTAGATATTTTAATAGGTCTTACTTTTTTAGAAAAGTTTTAGTTTTACAGGAAAATTGAATGGAAAGTACAGGGAATTCCCATCAATCTCCAGCTGCTACGTATCCATAGCCGCCCTATCATCACCTTGGACCACAATGGCGCATTTGTTACAGTCAATAAACCAACACTAACACGTTACTATCATCAAAGACCATAGTCTACATTAAGGTTCACTCTTGGTGTTGTATATTCTGTGAGTTTTAACAAATATATAATGGCATGTATTCACCATAATACATAACACAGAATAACTTTACTGCCCTACACACATTGGGATCCTTCTATTCTTCCCTCCATCCCCCCTAATTGCTGTAAGCCACTGATCTTTTTTCTGTCCACATAGTTTTGCTTTTTGCAGCATGTCATATAGTTGGAATTCTACAATATTTAGCTTATTTGAATTGGCTTCTTTCACTTAGTAATATGCCTTTAAGTTTCCCCTATATCTTTTCATGACTCAGTAGCTAATTTCTTTATAGTGCTGAATAATATTCCATGGTCTGGATGTATCACAGCTTATTAATCAATTCACTTACTGAAGGACATATTGATTGCTTCCAAGGCTTGGAAATTATTAATAGAGCTGCTACAAACATTTGTGGGTGAGTTTGTGTTTAGACATAAGTTTTCAACTCATTTGGGTAAGTGCCAAGGAACATAATCACTGGTTCATACGGTAAGAATACTTTCAATTTTGTAAGAAACCAACAAACTGTTTTTCAAAATGGTTGTACCATTTTGCATTCCCAAGAACAATGAATGAAAGTTTCTGTTGTTTCACATCCTCTCCAGGATTTTGTATTGTCAGTGTTTTAAATTTACTAATAGCTGTTCAGCTGTATCTCATTGTCTTTAATTTCAATTCCTTAAAGAGGTATAAGGTACATCAACTTTTCATATACCTTTTTGCTGTTTGTATATATTACTTAGTGAAATTTCTGTTCAAATCTTTTCCCACTTTCTAATCAGTTTGTTAGTTTTCTTACTTTTTGTTAAGTTTTTATAGTATGTATTACTCCCTTTTTTACTGCATTAGGTACCAATAAGATAGAATGCCTCAATAGCTTCCAAGATAAAAAGTAGTGGATATAAATGTGATTAATATCTCCATTAGATCAATGACTCCTCAATCTGGCTGATAATCAAAATCTTGTGGTATTCTTTAAATAGTAATAATGTCTATTTGCACAAGAGATCCTAGGTTAAAAATTCTGTATTTGTTCTAAAATTGTCTGCAAAAGGGAATAAGAAACTCAGATCATTGTCATGATCATCTGGGGCAATCACTAGAATAGATAACACCTTAGCTCTTTAGTGACATTCAACTGGATGACCAATATTTACTAGGTCCCTACCAAGTGCCAACCACTGCATCAGCTGCTGGGAAAAAATGTGAGTGTTCATTCAACAATATTATATGGTAAAAGTAGAAAGTAAAAAAGCAAACACTCTGAGTAAAACATAGCGTTGCCTCTAATAACCATAAATACCGGAAATAAGGAAAAACAGAGTGGGCATTTAAATTGGAAAGATGAACAGCACCTTTTTAGAGAAAATAATCACTAAATTGTGTCTTTAAGGACAAATAAGAATTAGCTAGCAAAGAAAGAGAGACAAGTATGTTCAGATATTCTTGCCAAGACAAAGAAAGATAAGAAATATCCTATGATAGAAACAGCAAAAATTCCCTATGAACTGGGAGTTGAGTTTAAGTTGGAGGTGATGATAAATCAGCGTCCTTCATATATAGTAACCATATAAAAGGCAACTGTACTTCACACCTATTCTGTTCTTGTTCCCTTTTACCATGCTACTTCCTTTTATTTTCTAGTGAAAATTAATAATAGCATAAAAATATAATTTACATTCAAGCAGGAAATTTTTTGTGAGTTTTTCCCCCTCAGTGTATCCCAAGTAACTAGAAAAGTATCTAGCAGTTGGTAGATGATAAGTTTTTATTTGTTGAATAAATGAAAGACAGATACACACTATCTGAAAATTTTTGACACAGTGGAAAGAATCCAAGGCTAAGAATTATAAATTTTTATAGCTAGGCTGCAACATTGAACCAGTCTCTTAACTTTTGTCAATCAGTTTTCTTACATGTAATTAGGCACAGGAATCCAACCCTTGTAGCAACGTAAGAACTTTAAACTATTATGATGTATGTGAAAATACTCATTATATTTTATAGAAAATAAGGATTTTTGTTCGTGTTAATGATTTAAATGGCAGCATAGGGTTGTGGAAAGAGTGCCAGATTTGGAGTTATAAAACCAGAGTGAAATCTTTACAATTGATATCATTTATCATTCACTTTAAAAATTTTTATATTCTCTGCAAAATTGCATTGTTTGAATGCACTTTAATATAAAAATTGATTTCAAACTTCAATACTCCACATTTGTTTTTCTTACCATGTGTAACTATTACACAGACCAAAATAGTTTATTGAAAACTGTGATCTTAGACACTTTCAAAGGGTACATATTTTGTTGCTATTGTTGCATGTTTACTTTTACTTCCATCTTTCATTTGAAGTGATACTCCCAAGGGTACCTCAGATCCTGGGCCCACTATCTACTGCTACAATTTAATGTGCAATATAATCATAAGGACACCTCCAGGCAGTTCTGTATATCTCCTTCATTTTGGATGTTGTGAGGTTATGTGCAGGTTCTATCATGACGGATTCAGCTGTGAAAATTAGCAGCAGTTAGGAAAAGGGCTCATGTGACTGTGTCTATCTAATTCCTTTGCAGTGAAAGCTGTCTTACTGCTTTCTGTGTGCTCAGTGAAAGGAGATCACATGATCTGAATGAAGTAAGTTGGAAAGTGTAAAAGATTAGGGAGAATCTGACTTCCTCATGATCCTATTTGCTTGTATTTTGATGAAAAAGTTGGCACAGATCCTAAAGGATATGAACAGTATAATATTTATTTCAGAGAAAATGCTCTTAAACTGCTATGGTGGAAACAACAAAAACAATAATAACAACAAGGTACTAAGCAGGAAAATGTGTATTTACTGGGCAATAATCATTTTGAAGGCTGTTTTGGAGATATTTCCAAAGGACTGAATTTCCTACCTGGAGTGCAATGATATTATGCAAGAGATGGTTAAACTTGCTTGTGAGTAGTTAGCAACAACTTGTATCTAGCAATGATATGTCCATTTATGCCAATAATTTTGTTGTGGAATAGTTTTAGTGATGCAGTACTTATAAGGATGCTTTTAAAATGTCTTTCCACAAATAAAACCATGTAGACAAGCTGTAATAAATAAATATTAAGAGAAAAATAAGGCAAAGGAGGGGACTATGATAATGACTCAATATTTTATTAGGAAAAACTATGTTTGAGCAAAGGTGAAATGTTTTCATAGAGAACCTGGAGTTACTGGATGGTATGAAAAGGTAAATGTCAAACTCTACTCTATAGGTGAAAATGTGTTTATTGCTTGTCATATAATGATCATGATCTCTGATAAAGTGTTTATAGAATGCATTGAATGCCTATTAATTTCACATTGGAATTTTAGAAAAATTTTAAATACATGATCTTAGACTAAGAACACAACGAAATAAAGTAGTCAAATCATATCAAAATGTAGCTGGTATATGTTATAGCATACATTGAGGTAAACATATATCGACATATTCAATTAATTGTTAAAAATTCCTAACTAAATAAAACCTGAAAGTTGCAAATATTCTGTTTCCTCTCAATTCCCCTTCCCTTTTCTTGAAATAATAGTTTTAATTTTCATGTAATTTACAAGTGTACTGAAGTATGTCCCACTGGTTTAAATAAATTAATATAATTTTCTCTTGTGGAGCGTATTGTTCCCCACAGAATGTAAGGAATATTTCACAATTGTACACTCTTTCAAATATATATTTAATATAAAACTTCTTAGGTTTTACACTTGTTGCATTTGTATCACATTTGACAGACAAAATTATATGAGGAGGCTGGTGAATTAGGCAGTCTATTATAATGCAATTTTTCATATTCAAATTTTCAAAAAATAGTTGATATGACTCCTTTAGAGTATGTGTGATGAAGTAAAGTTTCTCAGTTTCTTACTATATTCACGTTTTATCTAACTCTTAGTCATATAATCATTTTCCTTTTTAAAAATATGATTTGTAATTACAAAGACTTCCTCCAACTCTTCAGATTATTCTGGGACTGTGGTAAATTATATTCATTGTTCCATCAGTCTAACATTTTTAAAGAAAAGGGTGAAATGGTGTTAGCAGATTTTGGCAAATGTATTATTCAGGAAAGGTTATTGAACTGCTTCTAGCTGAGCCAGAATACTCGGTCTTGTTCGTTCTTGTAAAAACAAAAGCATACATGAAGATTTCCCCATTGTACTCAACAAGCTTGCTGAATCCACACAGCATGTAATGCTTGCTCAGAATCATTTCTAATGATTTCCTCCATAGCCAGACCGGAAACCTAAAGCTTTTTAATATTCTAGCCTCATTATTCTCATTTTCTATAATTTAACAACTTCTCATATTATTCTTAATGGAAAAGTCATGCAATATTGAGCAGTAACTGCTGTTAATTTCCTGCTGTATATCATTTGCATTTTTTTTGTTGCTAGTAGAGGGTAATTAACATGCTCTAATTATCATACTGATTGTCTTTTTTAGCTTATAAGAATATAGTCATCTCAACCCTCATTGATCTTACAATAGTATATTTTATTGTTTCTAATAATAGTATCCTGGGATATATAAGACTTAAATTTTTTACAGAAAAATTGTGTGATTCTGCAGTAGCAGGTTTTCTAAATGGTTCAATTTGGAACAGAGTAATGTGAGTTTTTATGGTTTCTATCAAAAAACATAGAGTTTTATTTCTGTGGCAGGACAATGCTATCCTTTTTTTTTGAAGCAAATTACAGTTATATTACCCGATTATCACACAAGAAAATGTTTTCTTGCATTCCATTCAGATTGCATCTTTTATTCCTTCATATTTTAAAGGCTCGTGTTAAAAATTTTGCTATGAATATGCTTGTGAGTAATAATAAAAGCCTTACAAGAATTTTAAGTACTTTAGATTCTTTCTACCAAAAACAACATTTTTCTCAATCTAAAATATTTAGTTTGTAATTCTTAAAATTATCAATTAAACTTCATGAAATATTGTGAAGACAGAAAAAAATAAAGAAAATCACTCTGTATTTTTAAAATAGTATATCATTATTGACAATGTTCATAAAACTCATATTTTATGTCCAAATAGACCCTGGGCATAGTCAGCTACATTATTAAGGGCCTAGCTTATATGTTTATTTGGTGAAGGGCAGATAGCAGGACAGCGTCATTATTTAAAACAGATGTATTATGTCCAAGGAATGTTACTCCACAAAACTTACTGACAATGAGGAATATAACTCATGCCATATTAACTTCCATTTGGTTCTAATCATCAATGTATTCTGCACCATGAAAAACACAGCAAATATAAAACACAAAGATGACCTGAACATGAAAGTCCAAACAAAAATTCTTTTTATTTATATTGACTTTTAGAAAAGTCAATAAATTAAAATAGAGCATCACAAAACAATAAAATAGATTATAATTACACTAGTAATAATTCCTTACTATATGAGTAAGGACATTTGTGGTTCTAAGGGCAGAAGTACAAATCACACTTGTTCAAAAAAGCAGTAGAAAGAAATGTTGGACTCCACATTCTGACTGACTAAATTTTAATCATGACATCCACTCCATGGATTTTGATATATTACAAGTCACGTAACAAACTCTGAGCCTTATTTTTCTTATCTTTTAAGTGAAGATAACAGTAACATCTGTCTTACATAGTTGTTTTAACCATTAAAAATGGCTATATCAGATGAAGTACTGCATATTCACTGGCTCAGAGAAGAAGCCCAATAAAAAATAAAATCGAATATTAATAGCCTCTTGTATAAAGGAGCTTTAAGTAGGCATGACTGGCTTTGGGAATGATTGGATTCCGACTGCTAGCTACGTCATTAAAACAGGTCTGCTTCTGTCTCTTGGCTCAGCTCTGCTCTTTTCCATGTGCTGGTTTTACTATTGATTTACATATGCATGACAGGATGATTGCAGCACCTCTAGCTTCACATGCAATCAGGTTCAAAGCCAAATTTGCCCTTAAAGTTTCTAAAAATGACTCTAAGTATGGTTGGTAATGCTTGTGTCACATGGCCAAATCTGAAAACTATCACCAAAGAGATAAATCCACCAATTTGTTTAAAAATAAATCACATGTTCCTTGCCTATTTGCAGAGATGAAGTCCCGCTGAAACCACATGCCCTAACAGTGAGTGAGGTTTTAATCCTCAGACGGAAACTGGGGGCCATGGCCAGAAATATGGCAAATAGACACTAGAGACCAAAACAATAAAACAAGGAGGCAAGCAAACAGAGATTGAAGGATTAAAAAAAAATAATGTTAATGTTATTGAGTTAGTTTAGTTTTGATATAACCTAAAAGAAAACCAAATAATAACTTAGTGTGTGAGCTTGAGTAAACCATCTAACTCTCAGAATTTTAAATTCCTCATTAGCAAGCAAGAAAAACAATATCTTCTCAAGATTTTTTCAGTCTAGCACAGATGATAAACTTTAAAATGCTTAGAATAGTGTTTCACGGAGAGTATTGTATGATAGGTAAGTGTCATATTAAAATAACATAATAATTATAAAATATAATAAATATTCAAACAAATTTAAAAGCTTAGTAATAGATAATAGGTTAAATAAGCATTTTATTTGTGTAATATGAAAACAAACAATAATTAAAAATGAATAAATTTATAGACAAAATTGTTATATGGTAAAAGGAAAATATAAAACTTAAAAAGATGTGTGATTAGTGTAATCTTTATGAACACTTAATCTTATATAGGATATTTATACAAAGAGATGTCATATAGAAATGACATCTTTCAGATCTGTAACAGGGACCTCGAACAAGTAGGAAGACTTTTGGAAGCCACCAGAAAGAAGCAACACTCTCCTTACTTTTCCAATCTTGCGGTTTTCCTCTGTTGCACCTTATTGGCAAAGATTGGTGTAGAACTACTTGACAAAGCTGAAATGTGGTTTGTAGACTGTAATAACCAACCTCACAAAGCAAATTATAGAAGGCTGATGTGAAGCTCAACACAACTTAATAACTGCCACAGGTAATTAGACTAAAATCAACTGAAACCAAAGTAGAAACAATGAAATCTAGAATGCAAAGAAGGGCATAATTAAAGTACTTAACACAATCACCATTGAACCAGAATTTTATCCATGGAAGTATTCATTGATAATTGACATGAAACAAACAATTTTTGGACAAACCGTGTGCAAAAATGTTACCAGAAGATCAATACTACAAAAAAGAGAGTGGATTTCTTCATTAGGCATATGGAAAATCATTCTAAATGGAAGATTAGAAATAAAGGAGGGACTGCAGAATGCAGAATAATATAAATAGAATTACGTGGGTCTAACAAAAATTAATAATGACTGAAAAATAGTAATAAGGATATGCTGTGGGTTTTAAACTAATATTTAAACTTGAAAAAAATGACACTACTTTCATAGAATTTTAGTAAAATGTCGTTAATTGATAGTATCAAATGCTAGAAGACAATAGGAAATGTATCACTCTGTTGCCAAAGCTGGAGTGCAATGGTGCATTTATAGCTCACTGCAGCCTTGAACTTCTTGGTTTAAGGAATCTTCCCACCACAGTCTCCCAAGTACCTGGGACTACCTACAGGTGTGCTACGATTCCTGGCTGACTTTTTTTTATTTCTTTAGAGTCACAGTCTTGTTATGTTGCCCAGGCACATCTCAAACCCCTAAGCTCAAGCCATCCTCCTGCTTCAATCTCCCAAATTGCTGAGATTACAGATGCAAGCATCACAATGAGCAGGAAATGTATATCATACATTCTACTGTATGGTAGTGTAAAATAGTTATTTTAGAGAGCAATTTGTAATTATCTATTAAATAATCTTAATATTCCATGTTCATAGCATTTTTATTTCCAGGTATTTAACCTTAAGGACCATGAGTACATGTACACAAAGGAGAATAGAAATATGTAGTATATAATAAAGTTAAATAAAACATTTCTATATGTTTTATTTGTCTATGGACAAAAATGTAAAAATACATCAGTTAAGACTTTGCTTCAATTACTTTAACAGCGACTAAATAAAAACAATATAGAAAGCTTTTCTTTCTTTCAATATAAACATCTAAATTGAGAAGCAAACTAGGGAAACTGGATTTCCTCTACAATGTCCTTCAGGAACACAGATCCATCTTCTGTGTCGCTCTGTTCTTCACTGAGACGTCTCTACCCCCAACAGGAAAGTGTCCTCCAGTACAGGAAAGGTGAGAGTGTGTGGGGGGGGGATGTGGGGTCAGGTGATGAGAAAAGTGAGGAAGGGGCAGGTAGCTTCCTTTTAAAGATATTACTTGGAAGTTAGACATAATACTCATAGTCCTTTATTCAGAACTTAATTACCTGGGCACTGTTAGCTGAAGGAGAATATTTTAGATTTTAAGTAACTCCAAGTACTTCACGCTGAGTTGCCTCTTGGATGTATCTTTGCAAATTGATGGCTTCATTTGTAAGAAAAGTGTCCAGGAGTTTGAATAAAACAATGTAAGCCAACAATCTATTAAGTATTCTGATTTGGTATTATATTTTTCTGAAAAAATCAAAACACTCTGGGCAATTTCAGGATCACACATTCAATCTGGGAAGTATCTGGGGCTAAACCTGAAACATCAACCTCAATTTTTAATCGTATTTTCTCTTGACAAAGATTTTTTGTGGTCATTTTGAAATTGTTATGTTTGTGAGATTTGATCTAAGCATGATACGCGTACCAAAATCTCTTCTTCATTTATGCACATAAAGACACATATCTATGAATGATTTAAAATTGCAAATAACATTTAAATCTTGCTGACAATCCTTGCCAAAAATGCTAAAGATTCCTTTCTATACCACTCATGTTTTTCTTCCACATGGCTGTAAAGACCAAGGAGAATGATACTCATTCTTACTACTTTCCCAGGCCACTAGCTTCCCAGATGATTTTAATTGAGTTAAAACAATTGCATCTGTCTTTTTGGAAGCCTAATGCAACCTCAATCCAACTCTAGTTCATTCTTTCCTAATTCACTAGAATTAAGGACAGATAAAACTTTTAAGAAAAGAGAACTAGCTCTTCATATTATTAAAATGAAGAATTAATTTAGAATGGTATGCTGGATACTTTGGTTTTAATACTTCCTATTCATTTTGAAGTCTTGAAATTTTCTTCTCTGATGATAATTCAAATGGCATTTCTAATGAGAAACAATTTAGTTTCTTCGTGTATCAAATTATGGATAATGATAGACCTGTGAACATAACGTGTGGTGGCAGAATTTCTTCTGAGGTATTCTGTTATCACTTGGTTAAACAATTCTACTATAAAAAGGGGTAGCAAATATGTCATAATCTCTTCAAGAGTATTTTTTTGTGTATGCATTGTATTATAATTGCTACAGCTCTTTTAATTATACTGTTTGATAGAAAGTTTTGATTCAATTTATTTGCTGATTATCATTTCAGTTAAAAGCAGAAAATGATTAATCCCAAGCATTTAAAAAACATATATGCACCATCTTCCAATCATCTTCAAAGAAAAACAAACAAAAATCATTTTTTTAAACCAGGAAAAAAAATGAAATGGAGTGGAGTAGACAACTCTGAAGTATCTGATAGTTTAAAATACTTTAGGAAAAGATGGCATTTAATATCAGAAGAAATATAATGAAATACATAATATGATGTGATTAATTTTTAAATAATTAATAATTTTAGTTTGCAAATAGGACAAATAAATTACAAATATTTGTAGAATTTAAATGTAACATAAATATAAAAAGTAAGATAATACAATGTGGTGTCAATAAAAGATGCATATATTTTTATCTAATATTCAAAAGGAAAAGGAATGTTATATACAAAAGCAGTAGAAAAAACCATAAAGTAGAAATGTTAAAAAATATAATACAAAAGTTTAAAACTTTAAAATATCAACAATAACATATAAATGTTAAAAGGCATACAATAATTCTTAAAAAATATTTGACAGGTTAATATGATTAATGCACACATTTTTCATAGAAATATTGAGAAAAAGAAGATGCTTTTTCTTATTTAAGACTAGGAAAAGAACATGGCCAGGAAATTCAGGCAGAATTACTGTCCAATAAGCAGGTAAGTAACTTTAAAGTAGCTAGTAACAAAATAAATGAAAAATGTTAAGTGTGTTACAATGTGTAACCATTGGGTATTGTGACAACTATAATATGCAATATAGTTTAAAGTTCAATGGAATGGACTGTCTTGTGTACTCTTGAGGTATCTTTTACCACAAAAGATTTTATACAAATCTTTTGTGAAACATTTGCAAGCAAGTTTTTAAAAAGTATATCATTTCATTTTGATTCATTAATTTCCTTTAAAGGAATGCTGTTAATTTATTAAATTTTTCACACTTATTAACTAATCCAAAAGAAATAATAAGAAATATGCTTAAAAACTTAGATACAGGCCTGGCACCGTGGTTCATGCCTGTAATCCCAACACTTTGGGAAGCCAAGGCAGGAGGATTGTTTGAGCCTAGGAGTTTGAGATCACCCTGGACAACATGGTGAGATCTCATCTCTACAAAAAATTAAGAATTTAGCCCAGGCATGGGGGTGTTCACCTGTAGTCTCAGTTACTGGGGAGGTTGAAGCAAGGAGGATCGCTTGAGCCTTGGAGTTTGAGGCTGCAGTGAGCTATGATCATGCCACTGCATTCCAGCCAGAGCGACAGAGTGAGACCCTGTGTCTAAAACGAAAAAAAAAAAAGCAAATTTTAGATACAAAAGTTATTTGTACAGTGTGTAACATAAATGTGACCAAAAAATAGGATACAATATTCACTATAAGGGCTTAGTTATATTATTTGGGCTATTGCCTTATTAAAAATACTGTTTTCAAAGAATGTTTTGTGCCAAAGGAAAATTTCTATATCACTGTAGGAAGAAAATTGGATAGAAATACATAAAAATATACAGAGATATTGCTTCTGTGTGGTGAAGACACACATACAAACAAGCTCCCATCCCAGATTTCCCTTTTAAAATGTTTTAGTTGTCATACTTAACTGTCTATAAAACAAGAAGGTTAGTGTTGCTACTATCAGAAACCTTCATACTTTACATTTCATTTTAGATTTACAAGGATGAGTAAAACATATAATGAAAAATTCTGGGTGTATGATTTTATAGTGTTGGCAATTATACATTTAAGAACATACGTTTACGTTGTATGATCTATTTCTACTTAAACAAATTGCAAATTGAACAGCAGTTTTCTTCTGGATCTTTTAAAAAATCTTTCAGAAATGGTTGCCACGATGGGATCACTGTTAAATAAATTTTATAAATTGCTATGTTAAATAAAAATGATAATAATGGACATGGAAAGTCATGGTAACTATAAAGCCTGATTGTCAAAGCTGTGGCTTTTATTACCTTGGAAATTTATTTCTATTCTGCATTATTCAGAGTTCTCTTTCAGTAATGTTTTTACACTCCATATTCTACATATTTAAATTTATTTTTATTAATATTATATTTTAAAGAAAAAAGAGGTATTTAAAGGTCTTTATTGATATAAAACCATCTATCAAAATATCTGTAAAACTAGGCCACAATATGAAAGGAAAATGCTGTTTAGGGAATACCAAATTGCTAGAAATACTGTTCAATATGCTATATAAAATGGTAATAAGAGCTCCCCAAACTACAATTTAGATATATAAGATGTCTTCTAAATCTGATATAACTACTATCAATTGTGATAAAGTATTCAGGAAAAAAATCAAAATTGGAGTTTGTTTTCAAGCATAAGTCAATGAAAATGGCTTTTAAAAACTCAAGAAAAATTTTTAAATACTTTCCTAGCTTTCTTTAATGCATTCAGTGAAAACTAACAAAATAAGGATCCAATTAGAGAATATTTACATAATTTGAATTTTTAAATAATTCTATTTTCTAATATTTTAAAATCATATTCGATAATCATAGATCAACTATTAACAGTAATTTTGTGAAGTTGTTTTTTTTTCAATCACCAGTTGGACAGGGAGGAAGTTTCTGTCCCTTTACCACAAATAAAAGAGGTCCCTCTGCCAGGAAAACTAATTAAGCACACAGTGTCTGCCTGATTACTTGGCTCAAGCAAGACTGTGCTTCCTCACAGGGACTTCCAGAAGCTAAAGTATTTCTACCACCAGTGGCTTCATCTTTCATTAAAGTATTAAGAAGAGACATGGGGGGGTCAAACCACAAAATAATTCACTGCATTGTTCCCAACCATTGCGTGACAATGCACACCATGTGAGTATTTCTAATAAGTGCTTTAACAATCTACCCTAAAGCTATCATCCATAAATTCATCTAATCCCTTCTTCATTCTATGATGTTCTGAGCCTGTGTGTACTCCTAAGAGATGAGATTTTCATTTATATATTTTCCATATATTTCTGTCAGACAATGCTTTGAAATAAATCTCATCAAACAACTTAGAAACTTTTTTTTATCCAAGAGCATTTGTCTAATCACTGAGTCAGATTCATCTTCTTTTGAAAGAATGGCAATCAATTCTTCTTCATGGACAGATTGAGATGATTTAGGAATATAATGAATGCCAACTGCCCAGCCCAGTGCCTAGAAAACAGTAGCCACTAGATAAATTCAGTTTCATTTGTACTTTCATGTAATTACCTTAAAACTAGTACCTCAAACTTTAAGGCCTGCCTTCTGCTTCAGTGTTGTGAAATATGATTGTTCAATTTTTATTAAGCCACATTCACTTATTCATGATTTTAATCCACATTCACTTATTCATGATTTTAATAAGTTTTAGATACTAGCCATCACTATCTTCTGCCAGAATTTTGTGCTACCTTCTCATTAGCCTCTCTATTTATGTTTTCATCCTTTTGTAAGCCAATCCTCAACACAGTGGTTACAGTTTGTTAGAAAACCAACAAAAAAGTAAAAAACTTAAGTCAATTTTATCATTTTTTGCTGAACTCCAGTGGTTTACCAAATACTGTTGAAAATTACAGACTGCTTATTTTCATTCCTTTCTCTACTTGTCAAATTTTTCTGATTATCAATTATCAATTCTGTTCTAGCTTTCTTGACCTGCTTTCTTCTTCTCCACCTCCTCCTCCTCCTTCTCCTTCTTCTTACTTCTTTCTTCCATTGAGAAAAAGACAAACTCACTTCCTATCAGTCTCTCCTGAACCTTTGGATAACCTTTGCAGAGAGGACTGCCCATCACTACACTATAGCAAATTTCTTCCCAGACACAACCTACATCAGATAATCCGAAAAGTGAAAGACATTTTCTTACATCTCCATATTTTCTTAATAAACAATTTAATTTTATATACAGAGATAAATACAGAACTATATACATACAAAGTAATAAAACTTAGGAATTTATTATATAAAGACGTTGAAAGGGTCGGTACGCAGATAGGCAACAGAGATATATATAAAAAGGAAAGGATGTGATTGTTTCTCCAAAACAACAACAAAAAAAATGAAGTGGTGAGGAAATAAAAAATAGCAATATGATGACAGAACAATTACCTTTTTTGTTTGTTTGTTTTATTTCAGCATATTACGGGGGTAAAAATGTCTAGGTTACATTTATTTCCTTTTCCCCACCTGAGTCAGAGCTTCAAGCATGTTCATCCCCCAGACGGTGCACTCCACACTCATTAGGTGTGAATATACTCATCCCCTCCTCCACCTCCCACCTGCCTGACACCCGATGAATGTTACTACTGTATGTGCACTTAAGTGTTGATCAATTAATACCAATCTGATAGTGAGTACATGTGGTGCTTGTTTTTCCACTCTTGGGATACTTCACTTAGTAGAATGGGTTCTAGCTCTATCCAGGATGATACAAGAGGTACTAGATCATTGTTTTTTGTGGCTGAGTAGAACTCCATGGTATACATATACCACATTTTATTAATCCACTCATGTATTGATGGGCACTTGGATTGTTTCCACATCTTTGCATTGTGAATTGTGCTGCTATAAACATTTGAGAGCAGTTACCTTGAAGTAAATACTTCTTTTTACTTCTAAGAGGGAGCATATATGGTATATTAAGAGGCTGAATGGCTTGAATTGTCCAACAGAAAATGGGGAAAAAATATTGGAAGTAAAGTGAATGGATTTTCTTCTCCAGACTTAGGTTACCCAGGTAGTCTTAATTACTTTATGTATTTTATCCATGTAATGCTGGCTACACATATTTATATAATTATCTGTTTATTAAACTTTATTATGCCTTTGTCTCAAATTTTATGTATTTTCCAGGGTTCAAAGAAAGAATGAAAGAGAGAAAATAGCTCAAGAAAACCATCTTTTGAAGGAACTTGTGGAATATTGCTTCCGTTACAGTGCAAACAAAAAAGGATGCTATAGGATTCTCAGAGGATCATCTGATTATCCTGCTTCATTTAGCAATCATTTTGGACTAATTTTACATAGATAAGGATATATATATATCTTTACCATATATTCTTTTTACCATATATTTTTGCCATTTTTTTATTTCAAAATATTAAGATGGTACAAATGTTTTCATTGCATTGACAGCTTTTATAATGCTTAATTCAGGGCTATAAGTGTGTCTGTCCCTTGAATAGTGTTCATTGTATGTTAGGTAGGTTTTTACTTCTCCACTGCTCCTCCCTCTAGAATTCTTGACTTCCAATGATTTTCACTTCTTTCATGCCCTTGAGTGCCCATCAATTAGTTCCAAATTATTAAAGAGTACATGTGGTGTTTGTTTTTCCATTGAGAAAATACCACATTTAGGATAATGTTCTCCAGTCCCATTCAAATTGCTGCAATATTTGTATAACTAATTCCCCATGGTTGGGAAATATCTACTTAAATAAATTACATAGAAAAAAATTTAGTACCATTCTTCACTGTGAATTCAGAAAAATCCCAGAAATTATCCTTGTGTGTACAAAAGTAAGAAATATTTCCATGTGTGTGCCTTCAAACTGACACATTATTATAATTTTATTTTTACTTATCTGGTTTTTGTTTTGTTTTGCTTGTTTTTTTTTTTTGAAGGAAAGTCTAGCTTGACTTAGTAAACACTTATTTTCCCTTTTCATTTCATAAAATAGCAAATATCTAGCATATGATTGTTACTGCTCACATGTAAAATGATAGAGTAAATTGTCACTGGTCACATAATTCTGTAATTTTTCACCAAAGGACATATGGTTTCAAACAGAGAAATCAATATGACTCTTCGTTTTTTTTTCACAAAATAAATGCAAGGAATTTGTCTTATTTTAAGAAGAAAAAGTTCATTTTTAAATTTTCTCCGAAGTATTATGTACATAAAATTCTGTCATGTTCCAATGTAAAGGACATTTAAATTAATTTCAATAAGAAATATTACATTAGTTGAAAAGCATCTGAGGTGTCTTAACCAAAGGGAAGTGATAGACTGCCGTGCACAAAAGCAACATAACGTGTGCAGCCTAGTGGCACGGAATTAGGTGTTGCATCTAATTTTGTTTAACATTCTCACTAATAATCATTAGATGTGATGAACAGCAAATTAATTCAACTTTCAGTTAATGTGATATTGGAAAATGTTGTGAGCATTTTCATAGTCAAAGAAACTGAGTTTAGTTCCTCAAAATCATTTAAAATGAGATTCATATTATATATTTTATGTATTTATTGAAAGAAAAATTATTTAAATTGTATACAGTACCAATTCTGGGAGATTTCTTTTAAAAGATATAAAGAAGCTTCATTTTTCTAAGTTTATATAAATACATGTAAGAGCTTAAAGTATCTCATAACAGGAAGCCTATCTGCTATTCTGAAAAGGTATTGTTTCATGGAGGATAGAAAATCATATATACTAGAAAATGGATCATACCTAGAGAATTTGTGTGCTCAGATCATCTTTTCACTGAAGTGCAAATAAACTGGAGTAGCATAAAAATAAATGCTCACAAATTTATTACACTGGAGCTCACACAAAAATATGTAAGGCAGACGTAGGGTTAAAATATCAAAAGTGATAATGCTATAAAATGTGATATTCAGTGGGAAAAGAAAAGAATAAAATTTGCTCTTTAACATGTCTTGGTTACTGTTCTGGAAAAGAGCCCAGAGACAGGGGATCCACTGGAAACCCAGGATGTAGAAGTGCTACCCAGGATATAGCAGTGCTATGCAAGGTTGCCTGCCTCGGCTAATCGATGTGCTTCTGGCATCTGAGGTGACTGCTGCTAGGTAAATGAACACACATCTCCTCTAGGTAACTGCACAGGAAGGTCCAATCAGTCTCATCTGTCTACTCCAGCTGCATAGAATATCTTTCCACAGAAGATAAGATATTGTAACTATCCACATACTGAGCAAATCAGGACCTGTCTTTTCAATTTACAGATGGTGTTTAATACAGCCTTTGAAAAGCAAGTATTATATTGGTAATTGGTAATTGATTGATGTGAAGCATTCATTTCTAGAATAAGAGTGAGATATGCATCTAGCTATTGGAGATGACGCTTGGCTGCATTAGATTTCTGAGTCATAAGGAAGAAAGAATAAATAGAGGAAAGAGCAATAGTTCGAAAAATGAGAAGAGAACAAGGAGAGTCTATGATAGAATTTATTTTTGAACTAACATAGACATACTGTCCCTGCTTTTGGTTAAGTCAAAGATGAGTAAAATTATTCTTCTGTAAAGTGGTGTCTTATAAAGTGAGTATGTGTATATAACGATTGAAGAATATAGAGCAGAGGCATTGAAAATACAGGCTCTTAAAGTAGACAATCTAGCCCCAAATTCCAGAGGCATAATTTATCAGCCATGTGATGTGTGATAGAATCAGTATACTGTCTGCGCTTCAGTGTCCTCATCTGAAAAAGCACGTCGCAATAATATATACCACATACTTTTGTAAGTTTTAAATCAGATGATACATGAACAGTGCTTAGTTGAATATTGTTAACAGTACATACTTTCAAATTGCCATTCTTTTACTTTATTTTTAAAATGTCTTTATTAAACAAATATTGTATTTCTTACATAAGCAGTACCTGAAATACCATATTGATTTTATGTTTTTAAAGCATTAATTTCTTATTGAATAGCTTTGCTGAGCTACTGCCTCTATAGATTTTTCTATGCTAGATGAGAATATTTCCCTTACACATGTCTCCAGCTGTAGCTAATGCGTGCACATGTGCAAACGCACACACACTCTTGTGTGTAATCATACAGACCTACTTTCCATTACTCAAGTGAGATTTCTTCTTCTAGCTCTAATTTGAACCTTTTTCCTAGTTTTTTTGTTTTTCCTCCTAAAATCTTAGCACCAGCCCTTCCTTAAGATTTAACTCAATCAATAGCCCCATTTTGAAACCTATTTTTAACCACCCCAGGTTTAAGAGGTTGATCCCATTTCCTCTCAAGTGCTGGCTGCAGGGCATGTTCTGTCATACTTCCTTAAGTCCTTTGAGAAGTCAATTTTCTTCTTCCTCTCAATCAGGAAGTTACTCTTAAAAAGTACTCATATTATAGAAGTATCCTGAAGCAAAAAGCAAAGAAAGAAAAATCATAAATGAGTTAAAAAACCAATGTAGGAAACCAACATTTATGTTTGCAGAGCGTACTGGAGGAAAGTTATACCTCCTAAACCGTTTTAACAAGAAAACCTATTCAGAACTTTTAAGATAACTTTGAATTGGTGGATAAGCATAATTCAACAATAAATAAGGTTTTTGTTAAAAGGCAATTTCTCACAAACTTAAGTCAGAATAGGATGAAACACACGATTGATGAGCAAAATAATTTAGAAAAAAGCAAAATAATGCATTAAGGCAAACAATAGCAGTGCTTGTTTTAGCCATAACTGGATAGATATTTTTGAGAAGGACTAGGAATATAAAAATTTATAAGATTTCTATAGCTCATTTTATACTTTGTTGTAGATAGTTGTGTTTATTTAATAACATCATAAAATATATATGATTTAATAAAAGGCAAACATTCTCCTATATGATAATGCATATTTTTATTGTGTTGAACTACAAATAGGTTCACTAGCAACTAGTCCTACTATCTCATTAAAAGTTAAAGAAAAATTCCATTTTGATAGTGAACTCCATAACCAATTTTTTTCCTTTAAAAATACTTTATGACCTATATTAGAAAGCTATCTTGCCATATGTAACATTTATTTCATCTTGAATGATGCTGCAGAAATTTGATTACTTAAACTGGAAATCCTACTGTTTTCTGATTCATTCTTACTCTAAGTGATAGCAAAATTTTTATGGGCAATGGGAAAACTTGATTTCATATGCCTGAAGTTCCTACAGCCATATTTTTGGGGTGGTGATTTGGAGCCTTAATTATACATTGCTTTAAGTGTTTATGAGAAAAACATGGACACTACTGGCAAGTGTAGAAGATACCAACTCCATCACTTCTTACATGTCTCTTAAAGAGTGTAACTATGCATTGCAATAAAAATAGAATCTTTTCAATTTACCTTCTTCAGAGAGAATATCAAAGTCTGTTTTAATTATCAAATCTTTGTTGGAAAAAGACAGATTTTTTCTGAAGGATAGGCTGCATGTAGAGTCCACACTATTATCTCTATATTATGGTACGTAATTGGCTCAAGTTGGATCATAAGTGTGATCAGAGACTTTTATATGTGTTCACATCATTTTCACTCTTTGTGTAGCTGCTTTGCCTATATATTACTTGAAATTTTGCCCATGTGCTTCTTTATGGGAGCTTTTTTTTAAAGAATCCAATGCAATTTTTAAGCTATTAACTCGAAGTATATTATTGGACATACAGACTCACATATCCCATCAATTTATCAGAAGCTGGCAGACTGTAGTATAATGACGGCCTAGCCAATAACTAACATCCGCACTGTTTTGTGAAACAGTCTACATGAAAGGTAAATATGAGGCCATGTGGGAATTTCAAAGTAGAAGTCAGTTTATTACTTCTTAATAACATAAGTAAGACATAATGAGAAAGAGAATTTAGTCTTTAACCTCCATAACATGGGAAAATTTGAGTATGTGTTTGAACAGTTATGAGGAAGTCAGCTTGGGGCACTATGTTAAGCCATGAATGAGGAAAATGAACATAGTGATCATCTATTATTTTCTCAATCAGTAAAACATCTCCTTATTTCTTTAAGAAGAAACCATGGTTTCAATACAGGAAACATCTTCTTTCAGATCACAGTTTCCTAATGGCCTTAATTGGTCAGGGGTGTGCACACAACATACATATTCAGCTGATTAGAAATCATGATCAAGATATTACTTTACTTGGGATTCAATAAAGAGGGAAAGACTCAATTCCTTGCCAGTGATGGACATGTGAGGTTCTGTAGCTGTCAGTGACCATTCTCCTGCCACTGGAAGATGGTCTGTAGTAGAAAAGTATGAAGAAAAAAGAGAAGCAGAGACAACTATGAAGAGGGAATGCCCTGGCAGTCTTTGAGGGTCTGGTTTCAACTGCCCCAGAAACCCAGATGCTCCTCTAGTTTTCTCATAAGTCAATTACATGAACCAATACATTCTTTCCCCCCCAGGCTTGTTTTACTTGTGATTCTATTATTTACATAGAAAAAAATCCTAATACTGTGAGGAACCTGTGTCTTGCAAATAGTAGCGATTCAACATGTGTGTAATGAATCAATTAATATGCAAACAGAAAGATGGTAGAAAGTGTAGCTGACTCAAAGAGGGAAGCAAAAGGGGGAAGAAGCATACAGAGCCCGCAGGACAGAGATCAGCCATAGTTTCAAAAATGAGAGCTGCCAGTTATTGAACTTTTTAAGCCTTTATTTTGCTCACTCGTGGAGTGGAAATAATAAAAGTAACTCCTATAGTTGAGTATGAGAATCATTTGCTAATGGGATCTACAGCATTTTACATACTGCCTAATTCTTAGTAAGAGCTCAATAATAGTTGATTATTATTACAATAAATACAGAAATATCAATTTTATTTTATGTCCTGAAAACTCTTTGATTAAATAAAAAGTGGCATTTCTAACAGAACTCCCCTTTTTCCCCCCCAAACTAGCTATTAAAGTCAATTATTTAGAGACAGGGTAGAGCAAGAGGGCCTAATAGAAAGCTCTAGCACCCCTCCACATGAACACCAAATTCAACAAACATCCACCCAAGTAAGCACCTTCAGAAGAACCAAAAATCAGGTGAGCCATCATGCTATCTGGTTTCAACATTATATAAATAAAAGAGGCACTGAAGAGGGCAAAAAAGACAATCCTGTATTGTCCTTGCCACCTCACCCCATTCTCTGGCACACCATCATGCTAATGGAAAGAGAATCTGTGCCTGGGGAGGAAGAGTGAAGTGATTAGGAGACTTTGCATTGAAACTCACACCCTCCCTGGCACAGGGGAACATAGCACAGGGCAGAAATCTGCTAGGGCCCACAGAAGGAGCATTTAGACTAGCCCAGACAGAGGGAAAAACTCTACCCTTAAACCCAAGCTCTGGCTAGCCCCACCACCAGCTGAAAAAAGAACAGTTTGGAGCCTGGACTAAATTTTTAAGGAAGGCCACAAAGGATGCAGCCCTTGGGCAATTCCTGTGGCTGAGCTGGCTCAGAGCTAGTGGACTTGGGCTACACATGAACCAGTGAGACAATAGCCACAAGAGCCAAGCCAATGCCTATGTCACCCCTCCCCCAACTCTAACCAGTGCACCTCAGGGAGTCTTCTTCCACCTGGGGAAAGGCAAGAGGTCAGAGGACTTTATTTTATACTTGGTTGTCAGTTCAGCTAAAATAAAAAAAATAAATTACCAAGCTGACTCCTGAAGCCCCTGAGTCTAGGTCTTAGTTACTGGACAATGTTTCTAGACCCACTCTGGGCCAGAAGGAAACATGCTGCCCTGAAGGGAAGGTCCCAGTTCTAGCAGGATTCACCACCTGCTGACTAAAGACCCATTGGGCTTTGAATACATATCAGAGGTAACCAGCAAACAGTCAGCATTGGGCTTTGGGTGAAACTGGCTAGCTTCAGTGTGACCTGGTGCTGTTAGTCAAGAGGGAGAGTCCACATCACCCCTTGTCCAATTCCAGCAGCCCAGCACACAGAGTGAAAGAAGAGGATGAGAGATTTTGCCTTGCAATCCAGGGAATGCTCTCATACCTTACCCAAGTCGACCAAGGTGGTACCACCAGGAATCTTTGAGTCACAGAATTATGGGCTAGGAGTACCCCCAGTGCTGATATAGTTTCAGTGATCAAGTCTTAGATCAAAACACTCAATTCCCTTTGAATATCTGAAAAGGATTCTTGTCGAGAAGGATGGGTTAAAACAAGCCCAGAATGTGAAGATTAAAATAAATACCTAAATCTTCAATGCCTAAACATTCATAAACATCCACAAGCAACAAAAACATTCAGGAAGACAGGACCTAACCAAACAAACTAAATAAGTTACCATTGACCAATCTGGAGTAATGGAAATATGTGACCTTACAGACAAAAAATTCAAATAGCTGTCCTTAAGAAGATAAATTAACTTCAAGACAAGACAGAAAAGGAATTCAGAAGCCTGAAATTTAACAAAGAGATTGAAGTAATTTAAAAAAATCAAGAAAAATTCTGGACTTGAGGAATTCAATCAACAAACTGAGAAATGCATCAAAGTCTCTCAACAGCAAAATTGACCAAGTGGAAGAAAGAATGAGTGAGCTTGAAGATAGAAAAAATAAAATATAAAAGAATGAAGCATGACCACAAGATTTGGAAAATAGTCTCAAAAGAGCAAATCTAAGAATTATTTCTCTTAAAGAGGAGGTAGAGAGAGAGATTGGAGTAGAAAGTTTATTCAAAGAAATAAAATGGAGAGCATTCCAAACCTAGAAAAACACATCAATATTCAGGTACAAGAAGGTCATAGAATATCAAGCAGTTTTGACTCAAATATGTCTTCTTCAAGGCATTTAATAATCAATCTCTCAACGGTCATGAATAAAGAAAAGGCCCTAGGGGAAGAAAGAAAAAAGAAACAAATAACACATAAAGGTGCTCCAATACGTCTGGAAGCAGACTTCTCAGTGGAAACCTCACAGGCGAGGAGAGGGTGGCATGACATATTCACAGTGCTGAAGGAAAAGAAACTTAACACTAAAATATTATATCCTAGAAAAATATTGTTCAAGCATGATGAAGAAATAAGACTTTCCCACACAAATGAAAGCTGATGAAAGTATTCATCAATGCCAGGACTGTCCTACAAGAAATGTGAACATGTGTTCTTCAATCTGAAAAAAAAATAACATTAATGAACAATAAGAACTTATCTAAAGGTATATAATTCACTGGTAACAATAAGTATACAAATACAGAATAATCTCTTTCTGTAATTTCACTGTATAAAACACTTATATCTTGAGTAGGAAGACTATTAATAAAAATCAATTCTAACAAAAATAACTACAACAACTTGTTGAGAGATGGATAGTATAAAAGAATAAGTATGGAAACAACAGAAAGTTCAAAGATGGTAAAGGTATGGAGTTAAAGTTCAGAATTCTATTAAATTTCTCTTTGCTGGTTTATTTGCTTGTTTATAAGCAGAGTTGTCATATGTTTAAAATAATTGATTATAAAATGTTTTTGCATGCCTCATTGTAACCTCAAATCAAAAAACCTACAGTGGATTCACAAAAAATAATAAGCAATAAATTCAAACACACTACAGGAGGAAATCACTTTTTAATAAAGGAAGACACAAAGGAAGAAAGAAAGAAATAGAAGAACACAAAACAACCAGAAATCAAATAACCACATGGCAGCGGTAAGTTCTTACCTATCAATAATATCAATAATAACATTGAATGTGAGTTGACTAAACTCTCAATCAAAAGACATAGAGTGGCTGAATGAATTAAAAAAAAAAAGCAACATCTAACTACACATTGTCTGTAAGAAACACACTTCACCTATAAAAACACACATAGAATGGAAATAAAGGGATGGAAAAAGATATACCATGTAAATGGAAACCAAAAAAGAGCAGGAGTAGCTATATTTCTATTAGATAAAATAGTCTTCAAGACAAAAACTATAAAAAGGGATTTTAAAAAGTCATTATATAATGATAAAGGGGTCAATTCAACAAGAGGATATAACAATTCAAAATATATGTGCACCCAACACTGCAGAACCCAGATATATAAAGCAAATATTATGAGAGCTAAACTGAGAGATATAACCAAATACAATAATCCTTGGATACTTCAACACTCCACATTAATCTCTGGACTGATCATCCAGGCAGAAAATCAACAAAGAAACATTGGACTTAATCTGTATTACAAACCAAATGGACCTAATGGATATTTACAGAACATTTCATCCAACAGCTACAGCATACATCTCTTGCTTCTCAGCTCATGAATCATTCACAGTGATAGACCATATGCTAGGCCACAAAACAAATCATAAAAAAAATCAAAAAATTTGAAATCATACCAATTGCTTTCTATGACTACAATGGAATAGAACTGGAAATCAATAACAGAAGAACATTGGAAAATATACAAACACATGGAAATCAAACCTTACATTCCTCAATGACCCTGGGTCAATGAGGAGGTTAAGAAGGCAATTAAAAATTTCTCAAAACAAAGGAAAATGAAAACACAACATACCAAAATCTATGGAATACAGTAAAAGAAATAATAAGAGAAAAGTTGATAGCAGTAAGTGCCTTCATCAAAAAAGTAGAAAAGCTTCAAATAAGAAACCTAACGATGCATCTCAAAGTACTAGGAAAACAAGAGTAAACCAACCCCAAAATTTGGAGACAAAAATAAACAACAAAAGTAAAAAAAGAAATAAATGAAATTGAAACAAAAAAAAATCAACAAAAGTTGATTTTTTGAAATGATGAACAAAATTGACAAAGCTTTAGTCAGACACAGAAAAAAAAAGAGAAGACCTCAAAAAAGAAAACAATAGATTAAAAAGGAGCTATTACAACTGATACTGCAGATATTCAAAGAGTAATTGGAGACTATTAGGAGCAACTATATGCCAATAAATGTGAAAACCTGGAAGAAATGTATAAATTCCTAGGCAAATACTACCTAGAGAAAGAAAGGAAGAAATCCAAAATCTTAATAAACCAAAACCAAATAATGAGATGGAAGCAGTAAAAAAAGTCTCCCATCAAAGTAAAGCACAGGGTCTGATGGCTTCACTGCTGAATTCTACCAAGTACTCAAAGAAGAACTAATACCATGCCTACTTAAAATATTCCAGTAAATCAAGGAGAAGGGAATACACCCAAGCTCATTCTATGAGGCCAATATCACCTTGATACCAAAACCAGACAAAGACACATTAAAAAAGAAAAATATAGGCCAATATCTCTGATAAACATAGATACAAAAATCCTCAAGTAAGTACTATCAATCAGAATTCAACCACACATTGAAAAGATTATTCATTGTGGTCAAGTGAATTTCATTACAGAGATTCAAGGACGGTTCAACATACGCAAATCAATCAATGTGATACCTCATATCAACAGAATGAAGAACAAAAACCATATGACCATTTCAACAAGTGCTGAAAAAGCATTCAATAAAATTCAACATCCTTTCATGATAAAAACTTTCAAAAGCTGGCTATAGAAGGAATTTACCTGAACATCATGAAAGCCATATATAACAGTCCCACAGCTAGTATCATGTGGAATGAGGAAAAACTGAAAGCCTTTCCTCTAAGATCTGGAAAAAGATGAGGATGCCTACTGTCACCACTGTTACTCAACATAGTACTGGAATTTCTATCTAGAGCAATCATACAAGAGAAAGGAATAAAGGGCATCCAAATTGAAAAGAAAGACGTCAAATTATCCTTGTTTGCACATAATATGATCTTATATCTAGAAAAAACTAAAGATTCCACAAAAAGCTATTAGAACTGATAAATAAATTCAGCAAAGTTGCAGGATACAAAATCAATATACAAATATCAGTAGCATTTCTATATGCCAAGAGTAAACAATCTGAAAAAAAAACCTAAGAATCTAATCCCATTTACGACAGCTATAAATTAAACAAAATACTTAGAAATAAAATTAACCAAAGAAGTGAAAGATCTCTTCAATGAAAACTATAAAACATTAATGGAAGAAATTGAAGAGGACACAAAAAAAGAAAAGATATTCCATGGGGAGGAGAGGATGGGTACACACCTAATGGGTGTGGTGTGCACCGTCTGGGGGATGGACACGCTTGAAGCTCTGACTTGAGTGGGGTAAAGGCAATATATGTAACCTAAACATATGTATCCCTGTAATGTGCTGAAATAAAAAAACCAGAGAGAGAAAACAGCACAGATCTTAGAAGAAAATAGACGAGAACATTTTTCTGACTTTAAAAAAAAATGAGTCCAAAAAATCTTGACCATTAAGGAAATAATTGATAATACGGACATAATTAAAATTGAGAACATCAGTCCATCAAAAACACCTTTAAGCTGAGGCAAAAGAAGGTAAAACAATAATATTTACAAAAAGCATTGTCTTCAATGGTTTGGGGTGCTGTAAAAAAATACCATAGACTGGATGACTTACAAAACAACAGAAATTTATTTTTCACAGTTGCGGAAGCTGGAAATGGTTAATGGATTGATTAATGGGTACAACATTATAGTTAGGTTGTTAGATAGAATGACCAATACTTGATAAAACTACTTGCCTATAATCAACAACATGTTAGGGGACACTCTAAAATAACTAAAAGTGTAGAACTGATATGTTCCTAACACAAAGAAATGATAAATGCCTGAGTTAATGGATACCCCAATTACTCTATTTTGATTAATTCACATTGTATGCCTATATCAAAACATCACATGTGCCTTATAAAGATATATAACTATTATTTACCATAAGAATTAAAAACTTGGGAATTAAGAAAAAATATTAATTAATAAAGTTATACTGGTATTGTTTCTAAGTGCTTTGGATATGTAAAGCATTTATTCTGGAATACAAATGATTTGGATTAATTCATTTATTTACCCATTCAACAAATTATTAAACATATAAACAAATTTGTGGTGGCTCTGTCATGTACTGAATTAACTAAGAAAGGAATTTCAGTGGTGAATAAAAGAAAAACATAAATAGAGCATTTTCTTTGCCTTAAGTGACTTATTTAATGTGAAAATAGAAATAGTATGTAATTAGTCATAATTTCAAAAAAAAAAGAGACCATACACAGAACCAATAGAATACATACATTTATGCATTCAGAAATTGGCTCAGATGATTATAGGGGTTGGCAAGATTAAAATCTGTAGGGCAAGCTGGCAGGCTGAAAATTCAGGTAAAATATGATGTTGCATTTTGCATGTGAATTTCACAAATAGTTTGTAAACTCAGAGAAAATATTTGCTCTTTATACCTCCGACAAAGGTCTGATAACAAGAATCTACCTAGAACTCAAAAGGATTAACAAGAAAAAAAATCAAAAAACCCCATTTATAAATGGGCAAAGGAGATGAACAGAAACTTTTCCAAAGAAGACAGAAAACATATAAAAAACATATAAAAAATATATAAAACAAACATAAAAACATATAAAAAATGTTCATCATCTCTAATCATCAGAGAAATGCAAATCAAAACCACAATGAGATACCACCTAACCCCAGTGAGTCTGGCCTCTAACAAAAAATTCCAAAACAACAAATGCTGGTGAGGATGTGGAGAGATAGGGACTCTCTTACACTGTTGGTGGGACTGCAAATTGGTGCAACCTTTGTGGAAAAGAATATGGAGATTCCCAAAGAGCTAAAATTAGAATTACCATTCGATCCAGCAATAGCACTATTAGGCATCTACCCAAAAGAGCACAAGACATTCTATGATAAAGACATCTGCACCTGAATGTTTATGGCAGCACAATTCACTATTGCTAGGTCATGGAAACAACCCAAGTGCCCGTCAATTCATGAGTGGATTGTAAACTCAGACAAGGTTTTTTGTTTGATTATATGCAGTCTTTAGGCTGAATTCCGAATTTATTTTTGGAAACTTCAGTTTTCTCTCTCAAAGCCTTCAAATGA
>CAUYRT010053663.1:0-10912 GCA_963574885.1 Lepilemur ruficaudatus
GAAGAGGAGAAAGTGGGCATCCTTGTCTAGTTCCAGTTCGAAGTGGGAATGGTTTCAGTTTTTCCCCATTTAGTATGATGTTGGCCGTAGGTTTGTCATAAATGGCTTTGATAATTTTAAGGTATGAGCCGCCTATGCCTATGCTGTTAAAAGTCTTTATCATAAAGGCATGTTGGACTTTGTCAAATGCTTTTTCTGCATCTATTGAGAGAATCATATGGTCTTTATTCTTGCTTTTATTTATGAGGCAAATTGCATTTATAGATTTGTGAATGTTGAACCATCCTTGCATCCCTGGAATAAAGCCCACCTGATCATGATGAATTATTTTTTTGATGTGCTGCTGAATTCTATTTGCTAAAATTTTGTTGAGGATTTTTGCATCTATATTCATGAGGGATATTGGTTTGTAATTTTCTTTTTTTGTTGGGTCTTTTTTTGGTTTTGGAATTAAAGTGATATTTGCTTCGTAGAATGAATTCAGAAAGATTCCATCCTCTGAGAACATTTTTGAAAGTATTTAAAAGTATTTAAAAGTTAAAGTCTTTTAAATTGTATCTAGTATTTTGCAAGTGCTTAGATTGTATTACTGGGAACAGACGAGGAAAGTTAATTGAATCCCCCTTTTAATAACAGATGTGGAAAGGTCTCATTGCATCTTAAATACTTCAGAAATGGAATTTTGATACTCATTTAGTGGACAGGCTGCAACATAAACTTTCTCTCAAGCCTCTGTGTAAACTGAACCATGTGGTGTTTAAACTCTTCCACAGCCAAATACCACTTCCCAGTTGTAAACTGCCCAGAAGATGCACAAAACTCCTCATGATAAAAGGTCCTTTACCACCATCCCAAGCCGCAGCTAATTGCTTCCACTTGCTGAATCCATTTCTCTGCATTAGCAGATACCAGCTCACACCCTAAGCATCAGTCTGCAGTCTGACTCATAGACAAACATAACTGTTCCAGGAGCAATATTGTGACCTTAATTAGTTTTCTTCTACATTATTTCCTCACTAGCTTCTTGTTTTCTCTGGTGGAAGATGCTCCTGAGACACCCTTTCTGTCTTTTAAACTAACAAAAAACTTACCTTACACTGTTAGTCCCATTTTTTTTGTTGGTTCTCTACCAAAGTGCAGTACTACTCCCAAAAACACAGTCACCTTTTACCAGGACTCTGACTTCATAGTGGAAAAGAAATGTTGTTTCCTCTGCTCCCTTCCTCTTCTAAAGGAGTGAAAAATAGGGAGATTTTTTTGTTTGGTTTCTCTAACACTTTAGAGAAACCAAGCTGTCAATCCTTAGGTTTTATGGTACTGACAGTATGTTTGTTTTCATAAATTGCTCTCTCGTTTTTTCACAGCAGCACCACTAACATTCTTTTGACAGCTGTTGACACTTAGTCTCTCAGAACTCTGATTTTTTCATCTGTAAAGTGGGAGTATTACCATCTACCCAAGAGTGTTGTTCTGAGAATTAAATAGGATCATGCTTATTAAATATACGGTACAATGCTTGGTACCTAATATGTGCTCAGTAATTTTCTTTGGATGTATGCAATCTATGTATTTTTTCAGTATAATTAAACTATTTTTACCTTCTTCTGTATATTTATATGCTGTTAGTAGTAAGTATTAAGGCTACCTGCTTGTTTTATCTGTCTTTAGATTTGCGATTTCTTAAGCCAAACTTCAGTTCTATCCAGAAATAGGACTTAGAAATAAGTTAATTCTTCCTCTGTCTATGCTGGTCTTGTTGGTTTCATTTCTTCCCTCTGCCTTGAAGCAGACTGTTTGCTGTGTTAGGGTAGTGTCTATTGGGTGGGGCATCTGTTGTAACCGATTACCCAAGAGATCATCCCCAGAGCTGCTGGTGTTGATCTCCGCCCTGTATTCAGTGTGGGCGGAGACTGCCCACGTGCACAAAGACTGGGTGGTATTTTTGGAGACTAGCCTCCCAGTGGGTGAGAGCCTAACTCTTGACCATTTCTTTACTCTCTCTCTCTCTCTCTCTCTCTCTCTCTCTCTCTCTCTATATATATATATATATATATATATATATATATATATATCACCTTGTTCTCAACAGAGTGAGTTATTCCTTGTGTTTCATTTACCAACTGGAGTTGAAGCCATATGTTCCTAAACTTAAAATCTTCTGAGGTTAAACTAGTAAATTGTTCTTGCAGAAGAGGGAATACTAGTAGAGAACAAGGAAAAAATAAAAACTTTTAAACCATTGAACTATTGCATCATATAATTGGTTTTTCAAACAACTCATTTGTTCCCCCATGAGCAAATTGCTGCTAGAGGTTAAATGTTTCCATGAATTGTAAAGTGAAATGTTATTTATTTTAACTTCAACTTCAAGGGCTCAGATTGTGCCAACAATCAGTGTGGGCAAGAATGTCACTAACTAGGTAGAAGACACTGAAATGATGAGTTTCTTCAAGCTATCCCCCTCCCCTCTCTCCCTCTAGTACCGTTTGAAACAAATACAAAAGCAGAAACAGTCACACCTTATGATTCTACTCAGAATGATGAAAGACATAAAAGAGATGGTTTAGAAACTGGATTGTTGAGCTCATTTCCAGTGAAGACACATTTGGAATCGTCATCAGAGAAGAGCACTAGTGGTGCCTCTGTTCCCGATGCCCCCATCATACTGAGCCCCCCACAGACCCACACACCAGACACGTACAATCTGGTGTGGAGGGCCGGGAAGGATGGTGAACTGCCCATCAACGCCTATTTTGTGAAGTATCGAAAGGTAATAATATCTTCTCATTTATCATCGTTCTCTTACACCTTACACTGTCTGTATAACATATGCTTATTATCTTCTACATTTGTGGAAAGGCAGAAAACAGAACAAGAGTGTTTCAGAATGGTAAGTTTGTCAGAGATACCCCACCAATCATGCTGGATTCACCAGCCCTGTGAAAGGAATAAGAATGAAGTATAAATAATATCCACCCAATTTGGGATTCTAAGAACTTAGTGATGTCTTGACATTTTTTATAAACGACTTTTAAAACAGTAATGTCTTACTTCCCAAAGATAGTAGAATACAGTTTATTTAGCAAATAAAGCAGTTTCTTATTAGAAACGACTGTTTGAACAAGGTCCTCTGGCATAACCTTTGACAATTGCTTGCATTTTAAGATGTCGTCTTCATTGTATTAGAATCTTACATCGTTCGGTCATTTATTTTGGTAAACCTTGGGCATCTGTCAGTTCGTTCTTTAGATAATATTTCCACCCCATGGCTTGTATTAAGGCAGAATGAAAAAGCTCCTCTCTGTTTAATGAGACTAGTAGATATGTGAAATGCGGGATGCACTCATATGTAAAATCATTTTCTTTGCCCAAGACATTTTGGTATCCACTGTTGAATGATGATGTTTTTAATTACTGGAAAAACTAACATAGTGGTATTTTAAAGTTTATCTGCTCTTTCTAACCTGATGATTCTAGATGAAGGAAGTAAGTTTTGCTGGTAATCTTATCCACCCTAAAGCCTCCATGCAAAATTGTCTTTTTGTTCCATTAACCAAGAAACAACTGATTAGATCTCTTTTTATTTCTTTCAACACATCCTGAATGGTATCAAGACATAAAGCAAGAATGCTGGAAATATATAATACATAATCATTTAATGCAAATACATACACACATATAATATCTATCTTAATGTATATTTATCATGTATATTATATATTACCAATAATACACATTATTATATACTTATTTTATTCTTCCATTAGCCCAGGAAGAAAGGAGGTATTGTCTCCATGACATGTAAAGGGAACAGACTCTGGGAGGGCAACAGCTTGCTTGAGGCCACACACTGGTGGTCAGTGGCAGAGCCAGGAGTCTTTACCGTGGGGACTCCCAAGTACTTGTTACAGTGCTCTGTATTTTTCTTAATGGGAAGAAGTACTGTCTTTTCTTACTTACAATGGTATGGCACTCCCCTAGACTCCTCTAGAATTAAGTGAATTCTAATTGTTATCAAAGTTGGTCTCCTGTTTTTCTGGCATACTTTCCGTTGGGCAGCTGGATGATGGGGTTGGCATGGTGGGAAGCTGGCACACGGTTCGAGTCCCAGGAAGCGAAAATGAGCTCCGTCTAACTGAACTGGAGCCATCTAGTCTTTACGAAGTCCTGATGGTGGCAAGAAACGCAGCAGGTGAAGGACAGCCTGCCATGCTTACCTTCCGAACCAGCAAAGGTAAGCACCGTCTCTTCAGAGGAATGAGCTGGCTGCCTGGTGTTAATGTAGTAGTAAGAATTCTTTTGGATAGTAGAGATTCTTATATATAAATTCACTAAACAATCCTACTGTATCCCCCCTGCCTTTTTGGCCACTTTGGGTAGTTGTATTATTCCATTCCATCTAGTATAACGCAAATATTTTTGAGAGCTTAGGATGTACAAAGCATTAGGACAAGTGGTATGGGGAAAACAAAGATGGTCAAGATATGATCCATCCCAGTGGAACTTGCACTTTGATAAGAAAGATGAGTCATATACTAAAATACCAACTACAAGACAAAATTTAATTTAATTCAGATAATATTTATTGAATGCCTTTTGTGTGTCAGGCAATAAATAAAATAGACAAAACTCCATGGCCTCATAGAGCTTATATTCTAGTTGAGAGAGACTTATACCTAAAAGGTGATGGTGTCAACAAGAAAAATAAATTAGGGAACAAATATGGAAAGTATATGGGCTAAGAGTTGTTCACAGCTTAAGCAGGTAGCCCCGGAAGTCCTCAATAAGCAGCCAGTGTCAGAGCAGGAACCTGAAGCAGGCAGAGTAGAAAGTAATGTGGCCATCTAGGGAAAGGACATTCCCAGCAGAAGGAAGTGCCGAGGCCACAAGGAGGGGTGTGCTTGGTATGCCTGAGGAACATCAAGGGAGTCACTGTGTTGGGGGCCAAGGAGGCCATAAGGAGGTGCTAAGGGAGACAACAGGGCGTCCAGATCACACAGTGCCCTGTCAACCTTGTCAGGACTTTGGCTTTGCCTCTGAGAGAGCTGGGAAGAGCTGGACCAGTTGCATAGAGGAGTGACAAGATGTGCTGTCTGTTCTAGCAGAATGATTCTAACTGGAGGAGGGCAAGAGTGTAGGCCAGCGTATGCCAAGTGCTATGAGAGATTTCCAAGGACTTTGTGCTGGGAGAGCACAAAGAAAGGATATTCCTTCTGTGGGGCAGCTTGTGAGGGAAGGCTTGACTGAAAAGATGCCATCATTCATCACATTACCAGACTTCAAACTATACTGTAAGGCTGTAGTAACCAAAATAGCATGGTATTGCTACAAAAATAGAGACATAGACCATTGAACAGAACAGAGAACCCAGATATAAAACCATCTACCTACAACCATCTGATCTTTGACAAAGCAGACAACATACATTGGGGAAAAGAAGCCCCATTCAATAAATGGTCCTGGGAAATTGGATAGCCGCATGCAGAAGAATGCAACAGGATGCCTACCTGTCACCACTCACAAAAATTAATTCAAGATAGATAAAAGACTTAAATCTAAGGCATGAAACCATAAGAATTCTAGAGGAAAATGTAGAAAAAACTCTTCTAGATATCAGCGTAGGCAAAGAATTTATGACTACGACTTCAGTGACAATCACAGCAGCAACAAAAATAAATAAATGGGACTTGATTAAATTAAAAAGCTTCTGCACAGCCAAGGAAATAATTAACAGAGCAAATAGACAACCTACAGAATGGCAGAAAATATTTTCAATCTGTACATCTGATAAAGGGCTAATAACTAGAATCTACAAAGAGCTCAAATCAGCAAGAAAAAAAATAGCCCCATTAAAAAGGGGACTAAAGACATGAACAGAAGCTTCTCAAAAGAAGAAAGACAAATGGCTGATAAACATGAAAAAATGCTCAACGTCACTAATCATCAGGGCAACGCAAATCAAAACCATAATGAGATACCACCTTACCCCAGTTAGAAGGGCTTTTATTAAAAAGTCCAAAAACAATAATTCCTAAGTGTGATAATTGTGCACATGTCTGTGAGACAGCATGAAGGCAAATGTAGCAAAATATTAACAACTTGTGAATTTAAGTGAAAGGTATATGGGAACTTATTGTGTTAGTTTTGAAACTTAAAAGTTGTCAAAAAATTAAAAAAAAAAAGTCCAAAAACAACAGATGCTGGTGTGGTTGCAGAGAGAAAGGAATGCTTATATGCTGTTGGTGGGACTACAAATTAGTACAACCTCTATGGAAAACAGTAAGGAGATTCCTCAGAGAACTAAAAGTAGACCTACCATTCGATCTAACAATCCCACTATTGGGTATCTACCCAAAGAAAAAGAAGACTTTCCATCAAAAAGATATCTGCACTCGAATGTTTATTGTAGCACAATTCACAATGGCAAAGATGTGGAATCAACCCAGTGCCCATCAATTCATGAGTGGATTAATAAACTGTGGTATATATATGCAATGGAATACTACTCAGCCATGATGAAGGATGAATTAATGCCTTCTGCAACAATTTGGGTGAAACTGGAGACCATTCTCCTAAGTAAAGTATCTTGAGAATGGAGAAACAAACACTACATGTACTCACTACTAAATTGGAACTAACCAGTGGGCACGTATGTGCACAGAGGGAAGTAAAACTCAATGGACATCAACCGGGGGGAGGAAGAGAAGGGGATGGGCAAAAACACACCTAACAGGTACTGTGAACAGTATTTGGGTGATGGGCACACCTATGGATGGAACTCAAGCATTGCAAAAGCAATGGATCTAAAACATTTGTACCTCGATAATATTTTGAAATAAAAAAAAAAAGAAAAGAAAAGATGCCGTCATGGCTTGGCTATAAAGGAACAGAGACTTCAGTGGGTTGAGATGGGAACTGGGCAGAATAGTATTTTGGAATGGTGCTATAATGAAAAGGAAGTATGAAGATTGAGAAGAAACTATCTAGTGGCTTTTGAAAAAGACCTTTTCATCTAATTATTGAATCTGGGCTGGAAAATAATGAATATTTCCTATGTTAAATGTATCTTGAGTTAATTTTCACAATTGGTCCTTAGATGTTCATAGAGTCTGACCTATAAATACTGAATAATAAGCATACATTTCTGTTTTTAAAAAATCACTCAGTTTCACTTTCTACCTCTTGAAATATTAAAGCAATGTGATAATTTTCCTGTGAAAAAAACTTAGCAGAAGCTCTTTAATGATGAATTTTACATTTTAGAATTGAGAAATATGTACAGTAAAAAGAAAAGTGGATAATAATAATTTGGAAAACTTCACCCTAATCATTTGACTTTGTCACTTGTGTTGTTTTTTCATGTGTAAATTAAAGTTAGAATGTTGAAGAAAGACACACTTTAGCTTTCCCTTAAAGTTACTAGAAAAAGACAAAGTGGTTTTTTGTCAGTTCCTCAGAGGAGCTAAGCATTTATGATGTGGTTTTAATATAGGTGCTGTGGCAGATAACTTCATGTATTTATACCTATATATTTATACCAGTAAAGTTTCACAGGTACTTTTTTTTTACTTTACATATATATATGCTTATGTTACAGTATGTGTTTTTTAACCTCTCTAGAGAAAACAGCATCATCAAAAAACACACAGGTATCCTCTCCACCCGTGGGAATGCCTAAGCATCCTGCTGTTTCGGAGGCTGCAAACAACAATTTTGGAGTGGTACTTACAGATTCTTCTAGGCATAGTGGAGGTAAAGAAAAGAATCTTCATTTTATTCATTTTGTTTGTTTACAAATATAACTAACCAGTTTCAGATTTTGCGAGGTGGGGTGGAATGGGGTGTTTATTATTCAGACTATATCCTACCAGATAGCTCTTTTAGGTCCTATTTCAACCATTTCTAATGTCCTGTATTTAAACGTTGGCAACTCAGTGTCATGATTGGCATTTAACTTAGTAAACTCAGATTCAAAATGTTCTGGTACTAAGTTTTTATAACTCAAGAAAATGGTTTTTCTGTTTCCTTTCTGGTAAGAAAACTAAATTTATATTTTGAACTCTGACGGTCTGACTTTTTTGTGTGTGTCTTATTAAAGACTTTTTTGTATGGTGCCCATGGTAAGTTATTTTACTGAAAGATTGCATGCCATATTAACTTTTATTGCTATCTAGTTAATCTTATGCTTTTTAAATCTCTTAGCTGTAAAATTTTCAAGAGACTTTTTAATATTTAAATCTCATACTTCTAAGTCCTGCAGTTACAGCCCAATGTGCTTTTTGTGATTATGCCAGTATGTCAGGACATCTAGGGAAGACTTAAAATTTCATTGTGGAGCTCTAAGAATTTCTAAGCTTCTCTTCCATATTTTTGCGGTTTTCCATGAATTGGCCTTAGACAAAAGCAGGTCCTAACACTTTGAACTGCCCCCGGGGCACCTCTGCTGCTTCCATGTCAGGAGCCTGTCTTACATGAGTACTTTCACCTCCGAGGCACATTTTATCTATCTTACACAGATTACTTATATGGGTAGCAACTTCATGTGAATAAAACCAACACCTGAAAAGCAAAATCCTTACTATTTATTTCACACACCCTCTGGTAGACACTGTACTAAATGCTGGAACTGCCAAGATAAAATAATCCTTGTCTTCAAGGAGTTTACAGTATAGTGGATGGTATAGACACCTAAACCCATAATGACATAGTGGATAATACAGACACACTGTTTGATTCATTATGCTTGAGATCGTACCCTTGATGTTAAGGGATCACAAGAGCAATATCTAAGCTACACATTTGAGGGAGAGGGGGGTGAGTAGTGGTAAGAGAGGCTCCCCAGCATCTTGAGCCAAGTCTCAAAGGGCAAGAATGATACAGCTAGATGAGAAACAAGAAAAGACATCTTTTTGTGCAAGACACAGATTGACTGATGTGTTCTATTTTGTTTAGAGATTGAGAGATTAGAGATTTTATTTAGTGTGACTGGGTGCTGTGGGGAATGATGCAAGGGTGGAATGGCAGGTAGGGGCCTTGTATGATACACATAAAAGTTCTGTCTTTCCCTGAAAGCTGTAAGAACCCTAAAGGATTTTAGAGAGAGAGAAGAGAGGAAAGGCAAAAGATTAAGCTAGAGAAATACTAAGGAGAGCTATGGCATGAATGGAGGAGGGAGGACCTATGTGAAAGATGGGAGATGGGGATCCACATTGAATGAAAGGGAGAACGATGGTGATTTGGGCTTCAGCAACTAGGGACCATTTACAAAGATAGCTAATAAGAGTTTTTAGATGAATATTATGGATTAAGTTCTGGAAATCATGAATCGGGAGTTATCCAAGCAAAGATAACCATGAGAAGTGATTTATTTAATGTTCATAACAGACTTAGGAAGAAAGTAGCATATCTGTTTTACAAATCAGGAAACTGAGGCTCAGGGAGGTTATATAGCATGCCTGAGACCATGCAGAGAGCGGTGGAACTGCTACTCACGTCCAGACTTATAACTCTAAGTGCAGTGTTCTTTCTCACCTTGTAAACAGTCATGTGCTGTTTCTTTTAGAGGTTGAAGATATTTTTCTCTGTAGAGATGTTTTCCCTAATAACTTTCTTTTCCTGTATGATCGGTGGTGTTTGATGAGTTTTAACCTTAGATAAATCAACATAAGAAGTTTGGTTTTCTTGTATTAAAAGAGAGATTCACTAACAGTTCTGTTCATTCTGTTTCCATTGCTTTCTATCTTGAAAGGAATACAGTAAGTATCTCTCAGAGTTGTCTGCTTTGACTATATTTCTCTTTTCATCCCTTAAGCAATTTGTTTTTAAAATGCCACAGTTTTCTCCGTACAAGTACCACATTCAGCATTATTCAAGAGGTGTTGAGGCAGAAGGGTGTTGTTCAGTTGAAGAGCATGGCATAGGCTAGGTAGAGACGGGGCTAAGGAGAAAGTAGTGTCACCATGACCCAGTGCTGGCCCTCCACCTTCCAGCTATAGCAGCTTGATTATCAGCATGCCGAAAGATCCTTGGTCTCTTGAGAACCAGCTCACTTCTACAAAATTCACAGGCAATTAATGTCAACCAGAATGGCAGTTCACTAGTTTGCCGTGTCACTGTCCTACGGACTGTATTGTTTCTATCAGCATTCTTTCCTTGTAGGAACCTAGTGGGATGCCAGTTACAACCACAAGATTGCTCAGTCACCAAGAGGGGTTAGGTGCATGCTGCACATGGCTAAGGAGCTTCCTCCTGACACTTCCACCTGCTGTAGGGGCTAGACTCCAGGCTGTCTAATTTGTGGGTTAGGGCATCGCCTCTCCTTGGCAGTGCTGACTGAAAATTGCTAGATATTAGTTCCTTGACTACCTTTTTCCACATGTTCATGTAGATCATCTGTTTTCTGGATAGCACCTTTCTTTATTTAACTATGTAGCTAGTCTTCCTGCTTTCATCCTAAGCAGCATTCCCTTTTCACACTATTATTGGTATTGATTTTATCTGTCAGATTTTATCTGCATTTGCTGCTTGCAGTCTGTATTTTGGAATAGCATTCCTGTAGCCTTGAGGTATATGAAAGCAGGATATAATGTTAATGATTAATATAATAATCAGTGGATTGCTGAATGCATTTTAGTAGCTTGGATGGATAAAGAAAAGTATTTAAATGAGAAAACACATAATTGTAAAAATTTATTATAAATTATAGCCATAATCAGACATGAAACACCAAATAATAATTACTTATATTGTTTTAGTTATTAATTTAAAGTAGCATGGTCAAAATTATCATATTCATTAACTTTCAGTTTTTCAGAGCTAATTACCACGTTTATAGATTATTTTATTCTCCTTTTTATTTCCTGTGTTTGGCCATCCCATTCCCCTCCCCCCCACACTTTTTTTTTTTTTTTTT
>CAUYRT010053666.1:0-41030 GCA_963574885.1 Lepilemur ruficaudatus
TTTTTTTTTTTTGAGACAGAGTCTCACTCTGTTGCCCAGGCTAGAGTGCCGTGGCATCAGCCTAGCTCACAGCAACCTCAAACTCCTGGGCTCAAGCCATCCTCCTGCCTCAGCCTCCCGAGTAGCTGGGACTACAGGCATGTGCCACCATGCCTGGCTATTTTTTTGTATATATTTTTAGTTGGCCAATTAATTTCTTTCTATTTTTAGTAGAGATGGGGTCTCGCTCTTGCTCAGGCTGGTTTCAAACTCCTGACCTTTAACAATCCAGCTGCCTCAGCCTCCCAGAGTGCTAGGATTATAGGTGTGAGCTACCGTGCCTGGCCAAGATTAACCTTTTATTCATATAGTAGCAATACTTCTTGTTGGTAAGGGTGCAGATAAATGGGCAATCTTGTAAGCTGCTGATAGGAATATAAATGTATTATCACAGTATTATTCATAATAGCCAAAAACCAAAGACATCCAAATGATGTAAATGGACAATGGAGAGAGACATACATATTTAACTATTTTATATCCAAATGAAATATCATTCAAGCATTAAAAGGATATTTGTAAATATTTTTAAAGACATGGGAAAATGTTTACATATATTGTTAAATGAAACAGAATCTCAATGATATAATCACATGTACTAATATTTAATTATGAATGATTTTAAAGTATCTTTTATATCTTCTAAATTTACAGTGAAAGCATTCACTTTATTTTTACATTACTTAATATTTGTGTATGTGTGTATGTGTATAAAACTCAAAGTCGCCAAAGGAAAGAGTAAGAACTCAGTTTCCTTCCCACTCTATCCTACACACCCTCCCCAAGGCAAGCATTTTCTTGTGTCCTAGAGAGAGTCTATGTAATATACATATTCCTCGCTCACCTTCCCGTCCTTTTTCCTTTATTTAAAACAAAATTTTGTTTTCCATCTTGCTTTTCTCATTTAGAAGTATGTTTTAAAAACAATTCTAGCTCACCCTGAAGCCACTGAAGCATTTATTTTATCAAAATTCATACAGAGCTAAATTGTTCTGTGTGATATTCTGTTGCTCACTGCTGTGGACTGATTTAATTACTTCCCATTTGATGGACTTTGAGATTGTTTCCATAAAAGTAGAATTGCCACATCAAAGGATCTACATTTTTTTATTGTACTAGGTATTGCCAAATTTTCCTCCACACAGGTTAATTCCTGTTTCAGTCCATCTTGTGCTGCTACAACAAAATGCCTGAAACTGGTAATTTAAGAAAACCAGAAATTTATTTCACAGAGTTCTGGAAGCTGGGAAGTCCAAGATCAAGGCACGGCAGATTCACTGTCTGATGGTGCCTTGAGCACTGTGTCCTCACAGGGCAGATGGCAGAAAGGGAAAGGAGGACAAACTCCCTCCCTCTAGCCTTTCTGTAGAGGCACCTGATCCCATTCGTGAGGGAGGAGCCCTAACCACCTCTTAAAGGCCACCCCCCTCTTTAGTACCATCACATTGGCAACACATTCAAACCACAGCAATTCCCACCAAGTTTATCTGAGGAGCACTTTGTTTCTCCACATTCTTCTCAATGATGTTTTATTGTTTTTATTCTGAAAGGTGGAAAGCAGCATCTGGTTGTTTTAGTTTGTATTACTCCTGTGAGTGAAGTTGAGCATCTTTCCACATGCACTTCCCTTTCTGCTGTTTCTTCCAATCCTTTTGCCCATATTTGTAATGGATTTTACATCTTTTTCTTATTTTGTAGGGGCTTTTAATATATTAAGACAATCAGTCTTTTGCTTTAAGAGGAATTACAAGTATTTTTTACTTGTCATTTGTACCTTGAGTTTGTTTGTGGGACTTCTCTTCACACATGCATGTTTTTATGTATATTCATGTGGTCAAATTGGTCTATATTTTATTTTATGGTTTCTGGATTTTGGAACATAATTAGAAATGTCTCCAAGATTGTAAATAATTCTCCTTTATTTCTGGTACTTTCATGGCTTCATTTTTCATATTTAAATCTTTAAAAAAAAAATTTTTTTTTTCTAAAGACAGAGTCTGGCTCTGTCACCCAGGATGGAGTGCAGTGGCATGATCATAGCTCATTGCAGTCTCAAATTCCTGGGCTCAAGCTATCCTCATGGCTAATTTTTTCCTTTTAATTTTTAAGATTGGGTCTTGCTATGTTGTCCAGCCTGGTCTTGAACTCCTGGCCTCAAACAATCCTCCCTGCTCAACCTCTAAGTAGCTGGGATTATAAGCATAAACCACTACACCTAGATCATATTTAAATGTTTGGTTGATCTGAAATTTATCTGCATATGAATTAGAGATTCATCTTAATTTTTTTCATTTATCTCAAAATCATTTAGGGAATAATCCATCATTTCCTCATTAACTTGAAACACTATCATTATTATATGCAAAACGGTATATTATCAGGGTCTGTTTCTGAACCTTTTAGTCTCTTCAATTGATCTAGCTACTCATGTCCTAGTATCGTTTTGATTTTTTTTTTTTTTTTTGAGACAGAGTCTCACTCTGTTGCCCACGCTAGAGTGCTGTGGCGTCAGCTTAGCTCACAGCAACCTCAAACTCCTGGGCTCAAGCAATCCTTCTGCCTCAGCCTCCCAGGTAGCTGGGACTACAGGCATGTGCCGCCATGCCCGGCTAATATTTTCTATATATATTTTTAGTTGGCCAATTAATTTCTTTCTATTTTTAGTAGAGACAGGGTCTTGCTCTTGCTCAGGCTGGTCTCAAATGCCTGAGCTCAATCCACCTGCCTCGGCCTCCGGAGAGTGCTAGGATTACAGGCGTGAGCCACCATGCCCGGCCTTGAGTTGTTTATAATATTACTTTAGCTTTATTTTTTTTTTAAAAAATACCTATAGGCTAGTTTCCTTCTCATAGCCTACATCTTTTTTGTCTTCAGAATTTTTCTGGCTGTTTTTACTAGTCTATATTTTCTTACAAACTTAATAGTCATTTTACTTGTTCCCAAAAGTCTCTTAGTATTTTTATTGGGATTGCCTTAAATGTACACAGTGATACATGGTACAAGAATACAGAATGTAGACGGAAGTGACATTTTTATGATAGTGAGTCATCTTTGTTTTACAATCCCCCTCCCATGAAGTCAAGCACTTAGTCTTCCCTCTTCTACCCCCTGTATCCCAAAGGGCTGGTCCAGTGTCTGGCATATGGTGGTGCTGGGTCCATACTTACTGAATGAATAATGAATTACTCCGTGAGTTCTACTTCTGAGATGCAAGGCTAAGTGTCTTCCATGCATTCTCTCACGTAGCTCTCAGCACACCAAATGAGTGGTTACTATTCTAATCCTCATTCTAGAAATGAGAAAACTGAGGCTTAGGCAGTGAAGTACTTCCTTCAACTTCTTGGAATTGGAATGCTCTTTCTCATTCTCCTAGTCCAACACCTTGACTTCTGGTATATGCCTTTAATTCCATCCTTTACTCTCTTCTACCGTATTTCCTCTCATTGTTCTACACATCTCATCCTCTCTCATGTCATCATCTTCCATTCTTTCAATATTGATCCTCTCACTGCTGAGCTGCAGACATCAAGATGAATCTACCAGGAGGATACAAACAGGATTATGCTCCCCCTCTCCAGGACTCTCTCTCTCATTCATTCTTTCTCTTAGTCAAGAGCCACTTCCATAATCAGTTGCCCAAGTGAAAAATCTATTACCCTTAATTCATGCCTCAACTCATTGTTCCCTCTTTAAGGAGGCATCTTGCACCTTAAAGCTCTAAAGCTCAATCACCTAGGTTCAATTACTTTCTCTCTTAAATACTTCAGGTCCATCCTTGCATTTTCGCCACACGCTGATGGACTTAGTAAGGCTTTATCATCTGTATTGACTCTGTTACAACCTTCTCCTAACTGGTTTTCCTACCTCCATATTTCCCACCTACTCCCCACCTTCCCGTCCCCAATTCATCCTCAAACCCTCTGTCCTCTGCTTGCAAGAGACACATCTCAAACATCAGATGGTGCATACTCATGCCCAGCTCAGAAACCTTCAATGATTAAAAAGAATAAGGCAGATTCATTTAGGTATATTGACATGGAAGGATGTTCTCAATAAATGATTTCTAACATGCCCTAAGATATGGATCTAATTCTAGAGAGGCTTTGTCTCTCTTGAGTTCTGGGTCTTTATTTCCAATGGCCTATGACCTATCACCATCAGGGGAACAGTTTTGATTCATTCAGGACTATCACAGGGTCTGGTCCATAGCAGGTACTCAGGAAATATTTGTTCAGCTAAGGAAAAGTTACTGTAGAACCTAACTGGAAGAGATCCCAGAGCTCATCTAGACAAGCGTCTCATTAACAATTGGAGAAAATGAGCTTGGAAAGGGAAAGTGAATTGCTCAAAGTTCTTGATCTAGGGGTCCTAACTCCTGGTCCAGAGCTCTTTCTCTCACACTACACGGTCTCTTTGGGAGTCTCAGATGACATTACAGATCTCTGAGAGGGGGTGTGTGGCATGGTAGAAAGCATGCAGTGCAGCAGTCCAGCCCAGCTTCCCTGTTTACTGTGAGACCCTGGACAACTCCCTTCACCTCAGCAACATGGGGACAACAGGAATACCCTGCTCATGGGGCTGTTGTGAAGATTCAATGAGACGATGATACATGAAGAGTCTGATAAGTTATGTGGGATGTAACGTAAGCAGCATACAATTAATAAATCGTTAGTATGGTTCATTTGTGGGTTGGCTTAGTATTCATAAAACTTTCCTTTTGACATTTCATTCATTTCCTTTGTTTTCATTGTTTAATGGTGCTATAAAAGGTCAAAACTTATACTTCCTTCTTTTGTGCTTTAGGGCGCTGAGTGGACGGAATATAAATTGCACAAAAGTAGTGACCGTGGCTGGCATGCTTACTGTTATATCTGGAACGCCTAGCACATAGTTGAAGCTCAATGAATGTGTGATGAATGAGCGAATAATGGAAGATGTTCTAGATTCCAGGGTAGAAAGAGCAAAGGCCGTGCAGCCCTCCATTGTAACAATGGCTGAAGGTCTGGCTCAATGCCCATGCTGGAGATGTGGCCCTTTATCTCTCCCAGCTTCCTTTTCCCCATCTGAATAATGGGGAAGGTTGAATTATGATCTCTAAGTCTCTTTCAGTCCTGCCACTTCACTCATTCATACATTCAGTGTTTACTAACGCACCTTCTATATGCCAGGCACTGTGCCATGTGTGGCGTACACACTGGAAACTAAAATAAATTTTGTGATCTGAAAAGAGAAAACGGCACTCAACAAGTATGTGAACCTATCATCACAGATTATGATATGTGCTATGGAGGAAGAGGAGAGGGTTCTGAGTGTGTGGATCATTCAGTTAAAGGTTGTATGGTTAGAGAAGGCCACCTTGAGGAGGTGATTTTGGCTGGAATCTACAGGAAAGTTGGATAGAAAGTGATTCAGACACAGCCAACAGGCAATCTGAGTCCACTGGCAACCTAGCATCTCCTATCTCAGCTTCAGCCCTATGGGGCTCTTCCTCATCCTCAGGAGGTTCTGGTGTCTTCCAGGATCTGGATGACTGGAGGGCATGTGACTGACCTTCAATGCCCAGGACAGAAGGGAGAAACCCTTATATTATGCCCCCAGGCCCCTGGGGCCCTGGGCTCAGAGGCTACTGCGCCTGCAGGTGCTTGCTCTGGGCACTGTCAGGTTTCCCCACAGGAAGCCGCTTCTCTCTTGGGCTACTACTCCCCTGCTTTGTAAACTGAAGGGCTCCGGGCTCTGCCAAGAGCTACATGGTCTGTTCCAAGCCTGCAGCTATTAGTCCTCCTCACTCAGGCAGATTCCATTACAGCTCCAAATTGTTTTCCAAATATACTAGAAAGGTCATTTCCTGTTTTTTTTTCTTTTAAAAAATTCAATATTTGCAGAAACCACACAAAAAGTAAGCAGATTTTTTGTGGAGGACACAGAGCACAGAAGTGGGACTTGGTCTCATGGGAGAGGCTTCCTTAAGCCTGGGGCAAAATGTTCTCTGGGGCTTCTCTGAGGGAAGAAAGGGCTGTGGAAACATGATGAAAATACCAGGGCCTATTGAACTGGCATTCCTCACATCCAAAGGGTAGCGGCTTCTCTCTGTGATGAGAAGCCAGAACCAGAGAGGCACTAAGACAAACAGAAAAGTCAGGGCCCCAGATTGAGAACATTCCAAGAACCTATAAAAGGGCAGGGCTGCTGGTTCTAGCCACGTGTGGCCTGCTGGGGGCTGGCACCGAAGCTCTATCCAGTGCCTTAGGGGCACATCCAGCACAGGATCACCAGAGCGGAGCCTGTCTCCTGCCAGGACAGTGCCTGCTGCCCATTCACAAAGAGAAGCCCTTGGGGAGGCTTTATTTGGAAACAGGCCAGGCTTTGGCCTCTGCTTCTGCTTCTAGAAGGCACAGACCCATGCAGGCCTGGGTACAGGCAGGGGTGAGGAAGCAAAGTGCAATATGCTGGAGCCAGACAAGGTCCTCAGTGACTTTTGTTAGGTAGATAGCAAGGGATTCCACGTCTCCTAGGGATAAAAGTGGGTGCTGTTGCCTTGGTGTTGCCTTGGTGCAATTGCACCACCTGGGAAGAAAGACAAGGCAGGCCCTAGGCTCCCATCTTGGTCCTGCCCCACCCTAATCCTGCCCTGAGCTACTGCCATACCTGGGGGAAGAGGGAATATCCCATGAATCTGCCAATTAGAACTTAGTGCCCAGCTGCAAAAGAATGCAGAGAACTCTCTAGCCCACGGGCCAAGCAGCATAGGTACCATAGAGTCTGGAAATTGACCTAGAACAACCTACATGCCTAGTAAGACAGGTCATACAACTCCCAATGTCCAAAGTGGTTCCGTGGTGACCTCTAAATCATGAGGGAAGTCCCAATCCAGGCACTATAAAATAAGACGCAGACCATAACCAGACCCTTTTTACCCTTCCTCTTGCTCTCTTTTTCTGCTGCAACAATTATCTGTGCTGTATGTATCTGGCTTTGTAAACCCATGTCTTACTCTTGCTCTATGATCCTATCTTCCCCGCCCCCCCTATAAAATTCACCTCAGGCTTGTCTGGTCATTTTTTGGCCATGAATGCACCAAGAACAGAGAACAGAAAATGAGACTAAACCTGCCACTTCCACATGACCTGTTCCCATGGACACCTTTATGTCCTCCTTTTCCCACTTGTATCTTCTCGGACTGCTCTCTTCGAGGGGCTTCCACACCCTCGGGGTCTGCCTCCAACGTCTCTGGCCACTCCACACAGGCACCTCCTCCTGACAGGACCTTTGAGCCCCCCCCCAGGATGACGGTCTTCTTTTCATTTACTCCCTGGGGGTTCTTACCTTTTCTCTTAAATAGTGTATGGTGATGCCTGCCAAAGACCCCAAACCTCTCAAGAGCCTATATGTGTGCCTCTGACTGCCTGTTCGGCATGTCATATGGCTACCTCACCAGCATTTCAAACTGCACACAGCAAGTCTCCAGCCCGCTCCCCTCCAACTTTCCCCAGCTCAGCGAAGGCACCACATGCCCAGGCTGCCCATCCCTGAGCCTCCTCCTTCACCACCCACATACGATTTGTCACCATGTCCTATCCTTTCTACTTGCAAAACAGAGCTTGAATATGCTCCCCTCTCTCCTCCAGGTACATCATGCAGGTTCCATGATGCCTCACCTGGACCCCCGGCAGAGTCCCTCACCACAATCCTGCTTCCCTCCCCTGTGACAGCCCAAGGTCTATTTTCTACACAGCAGCCAGGGTGATGTTCTCAAAACAGAAATTAGGTCATGTCATTCCCCTGCTTCATCCAGTCTTTGATGCCTTCCCATTCTACATTTAGCAAAATCCAAATTCCTTCTGCCAGCCCCTGAAGCCCTGCAGTGATCTGGCCCTGCCTTGCTCTGCAAACTTCCGTCTTATTTCCACTCTCTTCCTGGCCCATTTTGCTCTGGCCACACTGGCCTCTCTAAGTCCTCAAACCTCATTTAATCCCTGACCTCAGAACCTTTACTAGACTATTCCCTCTGCCTGCAATGTTCTGTCACCCCACTCTCTACAGAGCTGCATAAGTGGTAGGTGGTTTCCTGGCCCTGGCTTTGCAAAGGTTCCTCCTCTGGGACCTGACATGGGGTCCCTATAGGGCATGAAGCTTCCTAAGTTCCTCTGTCCCCCATTCCTGCTTGTCAGGAAGGCCCTGGCAGAGCTGCCTGGAGGCTAATGTGGTGCGGTGGACACAGCAAGGGCTTTGGAGTCTCAACTTCTGCCCCTACAGCTGCACCACATGGTGCTGGGCAACTCACCTGACCGTTTCTCCTATAAAATGGGGGGCTAACAACTGCCTTAAATTAATCAAAGCCAGCATTTATGGAGTCCTTACTACATGCCAGACTGTGCTAGCATCTTATAGGCATTTATCTCATTTAATTTTATAGCAACTCTATGAAATAGAGAATATCATCATCCCATTGTACAAAAGAGGCAACTGAGGCTCAGAGAGGTTAAGGAGCTTGTCCAAGGCCATATACCCAGAGGGTGTGGAGCAGGATGGAGCCTGTGCTATTAGGTAAAGATGGAAATGAATTAGCATCAGGCCTGGCATATAGTAAGGGTTTGTTAAAAAGTGTCCACTCCTTCTTCTGCCCTTCATTCTCCCCTGTTCCCAGCCTCATAATAAGGCATTTCTGAAGGAAGGGCAAGAAAGCAAAGAAGTCCCAAGAAAGCATTCTACAGTGCTGGCTAAAACATGTACACAGATGCATTTTATCCATGCTTAAGCAACCTTTTCTTCTGGATGTTCAGCTGGAGATAAAAATCTTCAGAATCTTTTCAGCAATGTTGGGTTGATTCTCTGAGTTCTACCCCAGATTCTATTTTTTGGTATCTAACTTCACAGCAATAGTAAAAATAATTATTTTGGGCTACAAATTTTAAAACTCTCTCCCCCTCAACACCTGTATCCTACCCTGCAGCACGGCAGGGTTATTACTTCACGTAGGGCTGGGGCTGGTGATAGGAACTGTGACACAAACTCTCCTCAACTCGTGAAAGCTGGTGCTTCTCTGGAGGTCTTCAGGAAGTAGAAAGGTCCAGCTGGATTACTGCTTGGTGGCCAGGCATGCTGGGGCTCCTCTCCTGCTGTTCATGCATTATCTACTCTTGGTGAGGCATCAGCTACAAAGCAGGGTTCCCAGAGAGTGGCAGGCTCCATCCTACTGTGCAGGGAGGGGCAGGAGGGGAAAGTGAGATCACTTCCAAGCAGGTCTGCCAAAGTCCAGGGGCTAGGCTGTGCTCCAGCTCTGCTGATGCCAGGCTGGGGGCTTCTGGGCAAGGTTCTTCCCCCTCAAACCTCAGCAGTCTCAAGTGCAGACTGAAGGGGTGAACTGGATATCTCTGTGCTGATTTTGAAACATGTCTGCAAATTCTTTGACATTCCTCCTATCAGGAGATGGAGTCTAATTTCAACCCCCTTGAATTAGCTGGCCTTAGTGACAAACTGCTAACAAATAGAATGCAACAGAAATGATGTTGTGTGACTTCCAAGGTGAGGGCAGAAAGGGTTATACAGTTTTCACCCGGTTCTCTCTTGGGACACTTGTCTTTGGAGCTTTGAGCTGCATGTAGGAAATCTGAGGCAGCCATGATGTCAGGAAGCCCAAACAGGCCCCATGAAGGGACCACAGGGAGAGGTCCTGAGACAGCATGGAGAGAGAAGCAGCCAGCCAGCCTCTAGCTGTGCTGGCCCTTAGCTGCTCCAGCTCCAGTCACTATCTAACTGCAACTACATGAGAGATCCAAGCCAGAATTTCCCAGACAAGCTGTTCCCAAATTTGTAACCCACAGCAGCCACAAGAGGCAATAAATTATTGCTGCTGTTTTAAACCACTAAGTATCGGGGGTGATATATTATGTAGCAGTGGATAACCAGAGCAATCTCTAATGTCACTTGCAGCTCTGGGTTTCCTCTCCAGTTCCTCTAGAATTCTATAAAAAGCATCACCAAAATACACCGTGGAGAATGAGAAGAAGCAAGATGTTATCTCTGTAACATTCATGCACTCATTTAACAAAATTTTACTGATCCCCCAATGTGTACCAGGCTTGGGACTAGATACCATGGATACAAAAACAGACACCACCATGCCCCTGAAGGAAGTTCATGGTCTGGTTAAGGAGATCAACTCAAACTCATGATTTTTAACCAGTAGTAGTAGGGAGGGGGACATATTGGAATTATCAGAATCACTGGGGGACACTTTCAAACTATACCCCTCGCTTCCCCCAGGGATTCTAATACCACCCAGGTTGGGGAACTGGGGAATGTGCTCTGTAGCTGGTGATCACTGCCCTGTTGGCTTCCTGATGGGAACATCACGGCCACACACATGATAAGAGAGAAAAGAAATTAGGGAGTGCTTCTGTATATATAAATCTTCAAAAACTTTAAAATTTTTAAAAGGCTTGGTAGTTAAGCAAAAAGATGTATAAGGTGGAATGGGGGTCAGGAGTCCAGTCATTTATATACAGTCACTAATTTTAAGGAAGTTCCTCTGTTCCTTTATAATAGCCTTTATATTTATTGTTCACCAGGCACTGAGGATTCAGCAATGAGCAAAATAGACTCTCTGCCCTCATGAAGCCCACATTCTAGCAGAGTGATTCATACTAACAAACAAAATAACTATCACGTGGCAAAAGTGCTATGGAGAAATCTAAAGTAGTGCAAGACAGGGAAGTGAGATTTTTCTACAGCGAGGACAGAAAGCCTGACAGAAGTGATACTGGTGCAGAAACCCGAAGGAAGTGAGGAAGGAGCCAGGCTCACACCTGGGGAAAGTGTACCGGGCAGAGGGAATAGCATGCAAGAGGCAGGCACACCTGCTGCCCATGAAGAATAACAAGGAGGCTGCTGGGCTGGGAGTAGTCAGTGGAGGAGGGGGGTGAGACAGGATTGGCAACTGGCTGTGCCCGGGGACCTTCCAGGTCTTGGAGGGCAAAGGCAGACTTTGAAATTTGCTCTGACTTGGGTTTTACTCTTTCACTCGAATTTCTAATTGAACACTTTAATGTGTCCCTTCCACGCCAATTTTCAGAGGCTTCTCCCTAGTGCAGGGGGAATGAGGCCTGGAGGCAGTGAGCGAATCTCTTCAAACACTGTCCACAGGCACCGGCACTGTGTGCCCAAGGCCAGGGCCAGAAAGGGTTGAGGACCTCCTGTCTTCAAGCTGAAGGATCTCCTTCCATTCTTCCTGTCTCTGGACAGAAGTAGGGTTCAGAATCCAAAAACCCCATGTAGGTAATACTAATTAAACAATAGCCTTCCTTGGAGCCTGGAAAAGCAACATGTTTACAAGCCAGGGACCATCACTACTTGAGCAGAGTGTAGATGTCACCTGTAACTTTGGCCCACATTAACACTGGTTCAGTGTGCTGGTCCACCCCACCTCTAAGTACTGAGCATTCATGGGACTGCCAGCCCCCAGCACAACTGTCCTGTGTAACTCCCAGCGGCCTGGGAAATAGACTCCTTAGCCCAAGCATCTCTTTGCCTTCCCTGATCCCATCAAAGAGATAAGGTTCCCCTGTTTGCCACCTGCAGCACCTTGACTTCTGCTTCCCAATAATCATTACACTTGTAATTTATTCAACAAATACATACTGAAGTCTCCTGTGAGTCAGGCTCAGTGCAGGTGCTAATATGTTTGTTTATTGTCTGCCTTTCTGACTGGTTCCAAGAGGACAGGTACCCTGACTTTCTTGCTTGTCACTCTCTCCCCAGCATATAGCACAGATCCTGACACATGGAAGATACTCAATAGATATAAACATGAATAAATTAATAAACAAACCAAGAAACCAATAAACAAAATAAAAACATATACACCCTCCTCAAGCTGGTGATTAAGATAACCATCTCCTGGCTCCTAACCAAATAAATAATAACAATGATAAAACAAAACAAAAATTTACGTAAAAATAATTTAAAATTTAATAAAATAAAATGACTACCGTTTATGAGATGTCTACACTATGTTCAAACACGGTGACAGATACTTCCCATGTATCATCTTATTTAATAGCCCTGTATAATACACAGTAGCCCTGTATAATCACTTTTACACATAGCTACGATGTACTGGAGGCTGGATTTAAACCCAGGACTGTTTTACTCCGAGTCCCAAGGCCTCAAAAGGCAGTGCCTGTTTGGCTCAGGGAATCAGAGGATGTGGCTAGGAAAAGATGAGCTTAAAGGTGACAGAAGGGGACTGACCAGGGGAAAAGAGAGAAGTTCTCCTTTGTCTTCATTTATACCTGTTACCACCTAGTTATCTGACCTTATGCTCTAGCATTGAGAATTACAGAATATTCCCCTTCATTCCTTCAGTCGTTCTTTCAAGATTACGAAGTACATAATGTTTTCAGCAATGATCCTGAAGGTACTTTCAGAGACACTGCATTACTTAATCCTCACAATGGACAGCCCAGGGCTCAGAGAAATGGCATGGATTACCCAAGGTCCTCCAACCAGTCAGTGACTGAATCAGCATTGAAACTGCATTTTCTCATTCCTGAGTCAGTGTACATTCTTTAGGATGGTGCATTCTGGTGATGGCTTTGCCCTGCTGTGATGATACTGCATCTGCCTCATCCATGGCAGAAAACTGTCCTATTAGTAACCTCCCTGCTCCTCTGGCTTCTCTCAGCTGAAATGGCTATCCCCACCAGGGTCAAATAAGGCCATGCCCAGTAAGGATCTAGATGACAGGCTTTCAGAGTGATTCTCTGGGCACCTAGCACAGTGCCTGGTGCATAGTTCCTAATAAATGTTTTCTAAAAGAATGAATGAATGAATGAGTCAGGAGAGACATACAAGAGATCTGCTAACATGAAACAGATCAAGAGACCACACAGTTCTAGCCCTCCAGGTGCCTGACAGGATGCTCTGTATGCTGTCTCCTGAATTTCAAAGAGTGATAGTATCTACACGAGTGCCCTTCACACTGACAACTATAGCTAGACAGAGAGAAACCAAGCCAGGGATTCAGATGACAGAAAGAAGATCCTGTGCTGAACTACCACTGGTTCTGACGCCAGTGGAGAAATGTGGCCCCACAAAACCATCATCATTTTACAGCTGCTCACTGAGAAGAGCCTACTGGACAGGAGACCTGACAAGTGGAAATTAGAAAAACACTCCTGCCTATGTCAACTTCAAATTCAGGCATATCAGAGACGTGCTTGTAGCTTCGTAGTTAATAAAGCCATTTATAAAATACATTAGAGTCAATTTTATTTGTCTAATTATTCCTCAGGGAATGTTGCATGCCAGAGCACCAAGATTCCCACACTGTTACTCAAAACCAAGTATCGAAACCAAGGACTAGGGAGGACTGGGGGTTGGGAGGGTAATGGCTAAAGGATGCGGGGTTTCTTTTGGGGTAATAAAAATGTTCTAAAATTGATTGTGGTGATGGATGCACAAGTCTGAACATACTGAAGGCCACTAAATAATACACTTTAAATAGGTGAAATGTATGGCATGGGAATTCTATCTCAAGAGTTTTTAAAAACTCTTATCTGAATTACAATGGAGAGAAATTGTCCTTGTGTATTGCACTAATGCATTCATGTATCACTCACTAACCTTTTCTTCCTGATTTAAGATCACTGCTACAAACACAGTTTTTCCTATCAGCTGTAACACAGCAATGTTCTTAGTATCACAATATACAGGGCTGTCTGCCTTAAACAAAACTGCCCCATATTTTTATTTATTTTTATCTAAACATATCCTTTACTTCTATCTTAAATCTTGGTGGTGAAGCTCATGTGCTTGAGCTTACTTACTGACTTATTGGCTGTGTGATCTCTGGCGAGGAACTCAAGCTCTCCATGACTCAGTTTCTCCATATGTGATATAATAGTGTCAACCTCATTGGGACACTGTGAAGATTAAATAAGATAACGAGCATAAAGCATTTAATGCTATTCTTGGCAATGGTAAACCATACTAAATTTCAGTTGTCAACACTATTCTTACTGTTGTCAGTGTAACGGCCTATAGCAGCCCTCCTGAGCTCTGGACTCAGAAACCAGAAAACCCACATAGTGTTCAGTACACTTGTGAGTTCAGTGAGATGAAACGGGCTGGGGGGTGCATTTTTGTGACTGGACTTGGGACATCCTATACGACAGCTGTGAGTTTCAGCAATATTTGGTAATGTATACCAGTTCACCCCTAAACAGAAACACCTGAAGGCCTGGTGTAGTCTCCCAAGATTCAGACATCTGAGAAACTGGTGCCCAGGTGTTCTCTCTAGACCAGTGGTTCTTAAACCTCAGAGGTCACAGTCTCATTTGAGAATCTGAAGAAAGCTATGGAAACTTTGCCCAGAAAAGTATATTTTGTGTGTGTGTGTGTGTGTGTGTGTGTGTGTGTGTGTGTGACCATACCTGTGATTACACAGGCCTCTTTAATCCCTAACACCTACCCATACACCCCTGGTTAAAAACCTGAGCTCTAGAAGTCACCTAACCCCAGCCTTCTTCAATCTCTGAGGTTCTAAGCCTCGATGCTCCCACAGCAGTTGGGGACGGAAGGCTCTTTGGAGGCTTGACTGCCTAAACTGGCCTTGGCCAGAAAAACAGTGCCGAGGGCTGGCTGCTGCATCCTAGTCACTGCAAACATCTGCATCCAGGGGATTCCCAGGGGCCCTGAGTCAGAACAGGACACAAGCCTGGTGGCTTGGAAAGCTGCAGTAGGGCAAGGCCCAGAAACCTTGCTGATAAGCAGTCAAGGAGCTCCAACCTCAAGGCAGCTCCCTCCAGATGAGAAGAGGAATCTTAGGAGAGGAGCTGGAGGCATAGTAAGTCCTAAGAAGGAATTCAAGGGAGCTGGAAATCCCCCAAACTCCCAGGACTATGAGAAATAAAGGCTGGAGATTCTGGCCTAGCCGCGAGGAGATAGAGCTGAAAGGGGGTAGAAGGGGTGGGAATGGGGGAGGCCAGTACACTATGGATTGGAGGCTGTTTGGATCGTGGCTCCATGAATTACTAGCCACATGGTGCTGAGCAAATCACTTAACATCCCTGAGCCTCACTTTCTTCTCTTGTAAAATAGAGATACCAATCCCCAACTCTTAGAATTGTTGTGAGGTTAAAGGAAATTCATGCACAATTTTTTTGAGTCCTTTCCTCCTAAGAACCTGGAAAAGTAAGGAACGGGGGAAGTACAGGAGAGTTGAGAGCTCACTCTAGTCTCAGATAAAACCTGGGTTCTAATCCTGGCTCCACCACTTAGTTAGGCAAGATTCCAAACCTCTCTGAACTTTAAGTTCTTCATCTGTGAAATGGGAACAATATTTTCCTTGGAAAGTTGCATTAGGGTTAGAAATAATAGATGTATAATGCCTGGTTCACATGGCGAGATAGTCAATAAAAGGTGGTAGTTGCCATTACCAGAAAAGTGAAGCTGAATTCCAAAAGTCATTTTGGTATAGTTTAAAAAATAGAAGATAAGGAGCTAAAAAGAAAAAAGCTACAGTGAAATCTTGGTTAAGTCACTTTTCAGCTTTGGCACACTGGCCGAACGTAATTTTCAAGACCCTCAGTTTCCTCCTTGATAAAACATGAATAATAACAGGAGCTAACGAAACCCTGGATTTAAAAGTTTAGCCCAGTGCTCGACACAAGAGCACTCATTTATTTATAAGCTATAAAAGTACGAACCATATTCTATGGGCTGACACAAGAGCTCAGGGCTTGACTGATGGTTTCCTTTTTCAGTTTTATTACCATTTAATTGACAAATAAAAATTATATATATTCAACGTGTACAATGTGATGTTTTGATATACGTATATACCATGACATGATTACCACAATCAAGCTTATTAACATATCTACATCAGATAGTTATCTTATTTTGTGTGTGTTGAGAATACATGGGATCTACTCTCTTAGCAAATTTCAAGTATATAATACATTAAGTATGGTTACCATGCTGTACACTAGGGCTCCAGAATTTATTCATCTTGTAACTGCAAATTTGTATTCTTTGACCAATATCTTCCCATTACCCACTCAACTCCTGGTAACCACTCTTCTACTCTGAGTTCAACTCTTTTAGATTCCACATTGAGATCATACAGTATTTGTCTTTCTGTGTCTGGCTTATTTCCCTTAGATAATGTCCTCCAGGTTCATTCATGTTGTTGAAAATGGCAGGATTTTCTTCTTTTTAAAGGCTGAATAATATTCCGTTGTGTGTGTGTGTGTGTGTGTGTGTGTGTGTGTGTGTGTGTGTGTATACACACCCCCTACATTTTCCTTTTCCATTCATCTGTCAATGGACACTTAAGTTTGTTGTTTCTAGATTTTGGCTACTGTGAATAATGCTGCAATGAACATGGGAGTGCAGATATCTCTCCAAAATGGTGATTTTATTTCCTTTGAATATATCCCCAGTAGTGGGATCGTTAGATCACATTGCAGTTCTAGTTTTACTTTTTTGAGGATCCTCTATACTGTTTTCCATAATGGCCATACCAATTTATATTCCTACCAACAATGTGCACGGGTCCTTGAATAATGTCCTTTTGTTCAACGCTGTTTCATTCAATGTCATTTCATTTTAACATTGATGAGAAAAATAAATTGATTCTCAGCTGAGGCCACTGTCTGTGTGAAGTCTGCATGTTTTCCTACGTCTTCATGGGTTTTCTGTGGGCACTCAAGTTTCCTCCCATATCTCAAACATGTGCACATTAGATTCACAGGCACATCTAAACTGTTCCAGTGTGAGTGTGAGAGGGTGTGTCTGTGAGTGTACGCTGTGACAGAATGGTGTCTTGTCCAGGGTGGGTTCCTGCCTTGTTCTCTGAGCTGCCAGGATAGGCCCTGGCCACATATGACCTTGAAGTGGAATGACTGTATAAATAATTGTCATACATTTTTATTAATCTTTCTTAAATGTATAATTTACATTTATTTCAACGTTTAATGTTAGAAGTGTTTTGGCCTTCATTTAGAAGTCTGGTGATGTTTCTGTGACCAGAAATATACCATAGGAATTAATTCTTATTTCTATCAATTAGCCTCTGGTAAAGTTGGTTTCATTATGTGTTGTTTCACTTAAAATCACAGTTTCCAGGCCAGGTAAGGTGGCTCACGCCTGTAACCCTAGCACTCTGGGAGGCTGAGGCGGGAGGACAGCTCAAGGTCAGGAGTTCCAAATCAGCCTGAGCAAGAGCGAGACCCTGTCTCTACTAAAAATAGAAATTAATTGGCCAACTAAAAACATATAGAAAAAAATTAGTCAGGTATGGTGGTGCGTGCCTGTAGTCCCAGCTACTTGGGAGGCTGAGGCAGGAGGATCGCTTGAGCCCAGGAGTGTGAGGTTGCTGTGAGCTAGGCTGACGCCATGGCACTCTAGCCCAGGCAACAGAGTGAGACTCTGTCTCAAAAAAAAAAAAAAGAAAGTTCATTCCTTTATATAAGCTTCAAAGAAATAAATCACCTGAACAAATGCAAGATGAGAAAAGCCCAGGTTGAGAGCCATTCTTTCATTAAAAAAAAAACAAAAACATGGCTCACGCCTGTAATCCTAGCACTCTGGGAGGCCAAGGTGGGAGGATCGCTAGAGTTTAGGAGTTCAAGACCAGCCTAAGCAAGAGCAAGACCCCGTCTCTACTAAAAAAATAGAAAGACATTAATTAGCCAACTAAAATATATAGAAAAAATTAGCCGGGCATGGTGGTTCGTGCCTGTAGTCCCAGCTACTCGGGAGGATGAGGCAGAAGGATCGCTTGAGCCCAGGAGTGTGAAGTTGCTGTGAGCTAGGCTGATGCCACGGCACTCTAGCCTGGGAAACAGAGTGAGACTCTGTCTCAAAAAAAAAAACAAAACTCAGTTTCCAAGAACCAATCAACAACATCAGTGAGGACTTACTGTATAAGGGTTTCCTTTCTCCACATCCTTATCAATATTTATCTCTTGACTTTTTAACGATAGTCATTCTAATGTGTAAGATGATATCTCATTGTGGTTTTGATTTGTATTTTTCTTTTTTTTTTTTTTATTTACGTGGATCCATGGCATGAATTGTATTTTTCTGATGATTAGTTATATTGAGCACCTTTTCATAAACCTGTTGGCCATTTGTATGTCTTGAAAAAATATCTATTCAGGTCCTTTGTCCATTTTTTAATTGGGTTACTTGCTTTTTTGCTATTGAGTTATATGTGTTCCCTACATATTTTGAATATTAACCCTTTATTTGATATACTGTTTGCAAATATTTTCTCCCATCCCATAAGTTATCTTTTCATTTCGTTATTTCCTTTGTTATGCAGAAACTATCTCCACTATTATTCCATTCTATGTTGATGTGTACACATTATTTAGCTCCCACTTATAAGTGAGCACATGTGGTATTTGATTTTCTATTTCTGAATTATTTAATATTTCACTTATGACAAGGGCCTCCAGTTCCATCCATCTTGCTGCAAATGACATGATTTCATTCTTTTTTGTGGCTGAGTAGTATTCCATGGTATATCACATTTTCTTTATCCAGTCATTCAGCAGAAACTTTTTAGTTTAATGTAGTCTACTTGTTTTATTTTGTTTCTTTGCTTTTGTTGCCTGTGCTTCTGGGTTAACATCCAAAAAATCACTGCCAAAGCCTAGTATCATGGAGTTTTTCCCCTATGTTTTCTTCTGGGAGTTTTAAGGTTCTAGGTCTTACATTTAAATCTTTAATCCATTTACAGTTGGTTTTTATGTATGGTATAAGAATCCTATTTCATTTTTTGCATGTGTATATCAAGTTTTTCCATTTATTGAAGTGACTATCCTTTCCCCATCATGTATTCTTGGCACCTTTGTCAAAGGTTAGCTTACCGTACACACGTCAGTTTATTTCTGGCCTTTCCATTCTATTCCATTGGTCTATATGTCTTTTTTTTTATGCCAGCACCATACTGTTTTATTATCACAGCTTTGTGATAGAATTTGAAATCAAGTGGTATGATGTCTCCAACTTTGTTATCCTTCTTGCTCAAGATTGCCTTAGTTATTTGGGATCTTTCATGGTTTTTTAGGATTTTTTTTTTCCTATTTCTGTGAAAAAAGCTATTGGAATTTTGATAGAGATGGCATTAAATCTGTAGATTGCTTTGGGTAGTAGGGACATTTTGACAATATTGATTCTATTATACTTGGCAGATTCTTTAAATGGCTTGGTGTGGACACAGCTTCAACCCTTTCCAGTCCTGGGCCTTAGAGATCTTGTTCAGCCAGGAGAGATTCTTTCTCACTTTCTACTCTCTGCTTGCTTCACTGGCTCCTCTCCAAGGAGTTTTCCTCAGCCAGAAGATGGGGAATGTCTTTGGCGTCTGTGCCAGGCCAGAGCAGGTGGCAGCCTTCTTGAGGAATAACTACGTGCTTCCCCTGCATGCATGGCCTGCCCTCCTTGCTGAGGTCAGAAGGAAAACAGCCTGGAAGACGAGCAGGCACACTCCAGGCAGCCACGCAGTGTGCCCATGTGGTGGAAAGGAAGCAGTCCTTTTTAATGCACTTGAAGAAAAGGACTGAGGGGAAATGCTAAATGGGCATGTTGACTCCAGGATTCAGTTTCAGATCATGTGTTAGTTATGTGAGGGCTCTGCACAGAATTTTAAAGATATAAGAGAACAGAAGAGCTGTCCCTTAATTTCTCTGTGGCTTCCACACTGTCTGAAACATCTGCAGAAAGAGTTACCAGCAGAATGACAAGCCCTATGCACTCTGGCTCTTCTACTTCTTTCTGTGTTCCAAGGGCAAGTAGTTTCACCTCTTTGAGCCTCAGTTTCCTGATCTATAAAATGGGGATGACATATATGTACCTCATAAGATTAAACTAAGTGAGATTAAGAAGTATTTAAGTATTTATCATAATGTCTGGCACATGGTTTATGTAAATATTAATAATAGTTCTAAAAGCTTTGCGCAAGTACTCTTTTGTCTTTAATGTCATTTAAAACACACTTATTTTCTTTCTTCAAGCACAGGTATTTGGGCAAAAACCTGTGATGCTCAAAAACCTGTGATGTGTAGCATGGTATGAACAGCATGACTACTCACCTGGTTTAATTTCTTTTTCCTGCTTGCATCTCTTCAGATTTTCCACTGTTGACTAATCAGTGTGGAAATTCTAAGGAACCAAAGGAAAAACAAAAATTAGACCTAGACATACTCTGGGGTTACAAACTGAAACAATCTTTTGGGAAGGCAAGTTAATAATATCTATTAACATATTAAGGCCGGGCGCGGTGGCTCACGCCTGTAATCCTAGCACTCTGAGAGGCTGAGGCAGGAGGATCGCTCAAGGTCAGGAGTTTGAAGCCAGCCTGAGCAAGAGCGAGACCCCATCTCTACTAAAAAACAGAAATAAATTAATTGGACAACTAAAAACATATAGGAAAAATTAGCTGGGTATGGTGGTGCATGCCTGTAGTCCCAGCTACTCAGGAGGCTGAGACAGAAGGATTGCTTGAGCCCAGGAGTTTGAGGTTGCTATGAGCCAGGCTGATGCCACGGCACTGTAGCCTGGGCAACAGAGTGAGATTCTGTCTCAAAAAACAAACAAACATTAAATGTGCACATCCATTAGGGTTAGCCAAATGTCCAGGAATTTGTACAATATATATCTTTACATAAGTAAAAGGATACTCAGTGAAACATACAGTAGCAAAACAAAGAAGGAAATGACTTAAATGTCTGTTAATAGAAAAAGAGTAAAATTATGATGTATCAATACAATGGGAAACTAAATAGTAATAACTATAGTTATTTCAAAGAATGGGAGAGGTTTCATTGTACTGACATGGAAAAATATACATGTTTGACTGTTAGAGTATATTGTAAAATTGCATACATTATCACTTTTTAATAAAAAATATGAACATGAGTATACTTAGAAAAAGGAAAGCATTTGTATACATATACATATTTAAAAGTATACAGAGTTTACAGTTTAAAAATTTTAAAGTATATACAGAAAGAAACAAACTACAAACAGTGGTTCTCTCTCGGACTCAAAAAGATTGTGAGGAAAGGAATGAAAGACTTTCAACTTTGTACATTATCTATTTCTGTTTTCAATGACAACTTTTAAAGAGGCATGTATAACTTTCAGAATCATTACATATGCTGTCTATGCAAAATTCTATATCCAGCTAAAATATCAAGAGGGCAAAAGATATTTTCAAACAAAGACTAAGCAAGTTTATCATTCACAGACCCCAAGAACATTCTCTAAGCAAGGAGACTAACACATAAAATAAATGAGATTTTAGAATCAGCAGTGAGCAAAGGAATTAGTAAGCACATTGGTAAATTTAAAGTATTGACTGAGGACGAGGAGTAGTGGCTCATCCCTGTAATACTAGCATTCTGGGAGGCCAAGGCGGAAGGATTGCTTGAGCTCAGGAGTTTGAGAGCAGCCTGAGCAAGAGCAAGACCCCATGTGTCTACTAAAAATAGAAAAAAAAATGCGCTGGGCATGGGAGCATGGGCCGGTAGTCCCAACCACTAGGGAGACTGAGGCAGGAGGATCACCATGAGCCTAGGAGTTTGAGGTTGCAGTGAGTTATGATGATGCCACTGTACTCTACCCAGGGCAACAGAGCAACATTCTGTCTCAATAAATAAATAAAATACTGATTGACAAAAACAAAGCCAATGAGAGAGAAAAACAAATTTGACAATATTTGATAATATTAAATATTTGATAATAATATTGAGGATGGAAGAGAGATCAGAATTAAAACTTTTAAGTTCCTTGACTATTCAGGATAAACACAGAAATGTTTTACTTTAGACAATATATCCATGACGGATATTAAAATTTTAAAGGCAAAAACAACAAAAAATAGAAATAGAATGCATTAAGTGTCAAACCAGTTAGCACGTTAGCATGTTCTTGCTAATTATTAAACCATGTCAATCCTTCAATTACTACATAATTTTAATAAGCATATCAGTAGTTTTTTTAGGAGGGGGAATGGATAAAATTACTTTAAAGTTCATGTGGGATAATAAGTATCTGAGAAAACTGGCCAAGAAATAGTAAAAAAAAAAATATGAAAAATAATTAGAGGATTTGACTTATGAGATAATTAAAATTTATTATAAAGATATTATATTAAAAAGATATGGTATTAACATAAAACTAGACAAATAGGTTTGTAGACTAGATTAGAAAGTCCAGAAATAGATACAAGTAAATAAAGAAACTTATTTATAAAAAAAAAAGGTAGGATTTTGATACAAAAGAAAAAGGATGGTTTATTTAAGAACTGGTGCTGACATAACTGGAAGAAAGCTACTTCTTATTACACATGAACATAAATTCCAAAGGGATTAAAGTTTTTGGATTAAGTTAATTAAAACAATAAAAATATTAGAAGAACATTTAGGAAAATAGTTACATAACTCTAAAGTATAGAAGTCATTTCTAAACAAAGCAAGAAATCCAGACACTATGAAGAGAAAAACAGAAAACAGATATATTTTGCAATAAATAATATATTTAATAATAAAAACAGTGATAGATTAGGAAAAATATTTATAGCACATTATGTAATCCTTAATATATAAATATATAAAAAGCTCCTAGAACTTGTTGAGATAAAAGCAAACAACTCAACAAAAATAGGTGGAAGTAAATTTACAGAAGAAGAAAATGAAACGGCCAATTAACATGAAACAATGTTTAATCTCACAAGTAGTAAAGAAAATACAAAGTAAGCAACTATAAGACACCATTTCCCCCCATTAGCTTTGCCACAAAATAAATAAAGAGAAAGGAAAGGGCCGGGCGCGGTGGCTCACACCTGTAATCCTAGCACTCTGGGAGGCCGAGGCGGGTGGATAGCTTAAGGTCAGGAGTTCGAAACCAGCCTGAGCAAGAGCGAGACCCAGTCTCTACTAAAAATAGAAACAAATTAATTGACCAACTAAAAATATATAGAAAAAATTAGCCAGGCATGGTGGCGCATGCCTGTAGTCCCAGCTACTTGGGAGGCTGAGGCAGAAGGATCGTTTAAGCCCAGGAGTTTGAGGTTGCTGTGAGCTAGGCTGACACCACGGCACTGACTTTAGCCCAGGCAACAGAGTGAGACTCTGTCTCAAAAAAAAAAAAAAAAAAAAAAAAAAAAGAGGAAAGGAGAAGGTAAGAGAGGTAAAAGGGAAGAAGGAAGAGAATATCTAATATTGGTAAAGATTTAAGGAAATGAAAGTACCCATATATTGCTAGGAAGAATGTAAATTACTCCAACTCTTTGTAAAGTAGGATGGTATTATCTATTAAAATGTTAAATACAAATACCCTTTGACCCAGCAGTACTATTTTTGAAAATGTAACCTATTGAAACAAAAGTACCAGTAAAGAAAGACATGTACATAAAGATATTTGATACAATAATATTTGTGTGGAAAAAACCTAGATAACTCAAATATCTGTTCAAAAGAGAAATGGTTGACCAAAGTGTGGTACTTCTAGATCTATAGGCCTGAAGCCATTTAAAAAGAGTGAATTAAATCTATAACTACTCATGATGTATTATTTGGGAAAAATAAACTGCAGAGGAATAAAATATGGTACCACTTTTAACAAAACAACCACATATACACTCAAACCTTATATTCATTTAAATAGGAGGTTGGAGAAAGTTATGGAAGGATATGTACCAAACTCATAACACTGGTCATCGCAGAAGGATGGAAATGGGGAGTAAGGAGAGAGATTATAACTTTTTCTTTATACATCTTCAAATTTTTTACTTAGTGACAAGAACAAAGAAATACATCAGAGCACAGACAGAAAAATGGTAAACTATGTTACACACTATCCATTTATCTTTATATTGGATACTAAGTTGCATTTATTGTCACTTTGTTTTTTTGATCAAAATAGAACAGGTCTTCCCCTATTGTTTTGATAGTGGGAAGCCAAATTAAAAAAAGAAAAAGGCTTCATGGGGGCAAAAGTACACTTTATTTCTTAAGCATTTACAAAAAGGGGAAAATACCTTTACTTAAGAAAAAAATTCTCCCCTTTAAAATCCAAAAGCAAGCCTAAAGAGGATGGTGCCCTTGGTTCCGCCCCTCCTCCAAACCTAACTCTAGACACCAGCGCTGGGGAGCAGAGCCCTGCAAACAGCAGCATCTCTGCACACAGGGCTCTCTTGGTTTCCAAGCAGATGCTCTGGCCTCTGTATCAGATGGGCCTGGAATCTGGGTAAGTGAAATGCAGATGTTTTGCAAATCATTGTGATGGAAAGAGAAAGTAGCAGAATGATGAAACGAAAGAGAAAAGAAGCTGAATGGTATTCATAACAAGCTCTTGAAGGAGAGATACCTATGCTGAACTTGCCAATTCAATTACCTGAAAGGTACATTCCACTCTTACCTGGTAGAATGCTTAACTTTTAACTTTTATTTTATTTCATTGTTAATAATGATACCTCATATTATACTGTTCCACTCCACAGCACCCTTCTTTTCTCCCTCTCTCCCCTGAGCTCTTGGCATAACTGACTCATCCTGGTTTAAACACAACCTCTTCAAGGAAGCCACACTCTCCTCCTCTATCACTCCCCCTGCTTACTGACTTCCTAACACCACTATTTGTCCTTATAAACTTCATGTGGGTACAAGCCACACCTTTCTTTCTTTCTTATTTATTCATTTAGAGACAGAGTCTTGCTCTGTTGCCCCAGGTAGAGTGTAGTGGCATCATCATAGCTCACTGTAAACTCAAACTCCTGGGCTCAAGTCATCCTTCTGCCTCAGCCTCCAAGTAGCTGGGACTATAAGCGTGCACCACCATGCCTGGCTAGCTTTTCTATTTTCTTTGGAGATGGGGTTTTGCTCTTGCTCAGGCTGGTCTCGAACTCCTGAGCTCAAGCAATCCTCCCACCTCAGCCTTCCAGAGTACTAGGATTACAGGTGTGAGCCACCACGCCTGGCCATGCCTGTCTTATTTAACACTATCTACCTATCATCTTGCCCAGGGCCTGGCAGATATTAGGTGCTCAATAAATACTGGCTGAATACATAAAAAATTTATTGACGCCTTGGCTCAAATGCTACTGCTCCTCTACTTGATTGGGCTTTCAATAGGACTCTGTACCTGTCTTGGGGTACATTACCACATGTGTTAGTTACTTGAGTCTTCTTTCCTAACAGACTGTGAGCAACTTAAGTCTTAAAAGTCTTGATATTCCCCATAGCACCTTACAGAATGTCTGACACATAAAGGGTTCTTAACCATATGTGAATTCACGCTCACACACAAAAACACCAATGAAGGCTGCAGCCTCTAACCAATCGCAGATAGTTTCTCCTACTCAGTGACTGTAGCATGGAACCAAAGCATCTTTGAGATATGCAAACAAACATGAGACTGCCCAGGGAGAAATTAAAATTAGAGCTAAACTTGAAATGCAGTGGTATATGTGGGTGAGGGGTTAGGGAGACAAGCCCTTACTTAAAAACCAGAGAAGTCAAGTCACTTAGTGATTTATTTAAGTATGTTTTTCTGCACTATCTAGATTTCCTTTCCTTGAACATGTTCTAATATCCCAATCAGGAAAAAATAACAAACCCACAACAAATATTATGAAAACAAACCAATGGAAAATTCAGTGGTAATTTTAGACTATAAAATCACCTATCCCTATGCTTCCTTACTACATCTTGGGACTCCAGATTCAGAGTCTTCTCAAATGGGGCCCTACACTTAGTGAGGAAGTGTTGTCTTTATCCCTCTGAAGCCTTGGGGAATAGGAAGGTGCCAGGAGTGAGTGCTTCAGCTGGGGGCTGCTCTCAGTGGCTCTCTAATGCAAATGCTGGCAAAGCTCCCTGAGTTAAGAACCAGAAGAAGAGTGTGGGAGCAATCAACCCAGCCTAAGATCAGGACCTCCACTAGATGCTGATCCACTGCCTGGTATTCTGTAGCACTTTTGCATACTTCTTTCATAGTGCTTTTCAGAAGCCATTATAATTATTCATTTACCTGCCCATCTTTTCTGATGCACAGAGAACTCCACAAGGCCAGATGCTGTGTCTCTAATCACCCTGTTCCTCTAACCCAGTGCTTGGTACTAGGGGGTCCTCAATATACATTTATTGAATGTTAGAGATCACACCTATAAACACAGTAACTGATCTAGGTCCCTAGGACATAATAAGACATTACTTTATTTCCCTGAAGGTCCATTATTCAGTTCTGAAGAGCCAAATTGAAGCCAGTAATTTGTGGAAGATTAAAGAGGCTTTTTTTAAAGTTAGGAAATGCTGGCTTCCTTTATCTGCAATTCAGAATCAGTCATCATAGCTGAATGTAACTTCCAAAGAAACTACTCTTTGAAGGAGCAGTTCTCAAAGTTGCACATGGCATTTCTGAAGGATTTCCAGGAGGTAATGGGCTCAGCCTGGGTTCATGATTAATAATCTGTTTCCAAGAATTTTAGATTTTCCACCTCTGTCTTCACTTAGAAATAGCTTCTCATGAAAACACTCAGCAGAGTTAATGGGACGAGATGAGCTTCTTGTCTGTCACACACAGCACCTGCTACCCAGCTTCTTCCTTAAGTGGCTGGGCCAGAGTCCCCTGGTCCCAGGAGAATTGCCCCCACTTCTGCTTTTGGCCTCAACACTGGCTGGCTGATTTGAAGTTCAGCATCACTTGACTGGGTAACAGGAAATAATGCTGAGGCTTGGTTTGAAGAGCCAACGTGGCAGCTCTAGGGTCCATCACAGGGGTTTCAAAATTGATGAGTACAGAGAGGACCTGAGGTTTCTCATGCAAATGCCACCCTCTGACTGAAGGGACAGATGCCTATGAACTGGTTGAAATTCTCTCTCTGGAATTTTAAAGCAGCTCATCCTGAGCATGTATTTTTGTACCAATGAAGTGGTTTATGAGCCTTATCCCATTTCACCCCCATGGTACCCCTCTTAGGTAAGTAAAACTGTGACCCCCATTTTATGTGAGGTGAGGTAACCTCACTAGGATCTCTCAGCTGGTGGTGGTGAGGGCAGAACTCTTACCTGCTATCCTTGCTGACTTCTCATTGAACCCTAGATTTTCTAAACTGAAAGAGACTGTGGACACCAACCAGTGCCAGGGTTAAAAATGTCCAGAGAGGCCAGCAGCCAGGCAGGAAACCAGAGAGCACAAGAGACTGGGCAGAGGAATGGCACAGATGATAATGAACTGGATAGCACACTCCCCTAAAGGCATTCAAATTAGAAATAAAGCCATTACTCTGACTTCTGACTCTAGTTCAATCCTCCTCATTTAACAGATGGGGAAACTGAGATGCAGGGAGGTGATATGGAAAAGGCAGTATAGTGTGGTATAAAGTTCAAGGGCTTCAAGGAGACCCAGTTCTCATTAGGAACTCCAGCTCCATCACCTGCTAGCTATGAGACCGTAGGCAATTCACTTAACCTCTCTGTACCACTCTCATGCACAAAATGGAGATAATCTCTGCCTCCTATCATTGCTGTGAAGATTAAAAAAGAAGTCAGCACACGCACCGTGCCCAGTCCTGTGTGTGACATATACTGCAGGAAGATACAAAAGCTGGGTAAGCGCTCTGGACACGGTAGTCTCTTCCACAACCTACCTCCACTCCCAAGATGCCCTAAACTTACTGCTGGGACAGCTGAGGTGGGGTAGATCGGAAAAAGCGCACTGACAACAGTGTTGACATTGACATACAAAATAAGAAACGAGAGGTTGGGCACAGTGGCTCACACCTGGAATTCCACCACTTTGGGAGGCAGAAGTGAGGGAATCACTTGAGGACAGGAGTTCGAGACCAGCCTGGGCAACACGGTAAGACTCTGTCTCTACAGAAAATTTAAAAATTAGCTGCGTGTGGTGGTAGAGGCCTATAGTCCTAGCTACTTGGGAGGCTGAGGTGGGAGGATTGCTTAAGCTCGGAAGTACAAGGCTGCAGTAAGCTATGATCATGGTATTGCACTTTAGCCTGGTTGACAGAGCAAGACCCTATATCTATATATAAAAAAAAAAACAACCAAAAAACAGACAATAAAGCCACCCTCATCTGGTACATGCAGGCCTGGATTGAGGGGTGTGATGCATTCTACCATATTTCTATTCCTTGCCTCCTGGGAGGGACCAGGAAGTCCAGGTACCTTCTTCCAGAACATTACCTCCTCACCACCATCTTAGGAAAAGGAATGCCTTTTTTTGATTATCCGAAGTCTCAAGACCCTGGGGTAAGGCAGAGGAGACGGCCCTGGCATTCCCTCTCCATGTCCACCTTCAGTGGGCTTTGCTGCTGGGGAAGACTGTAGCTTTAAGATATGCCGAGGGGCTTTGAGGACCCTCCTGTTAACCAGGATCTTAATTCAAACAAATAGTTTCTAAATAAAGCATCTTCCTGAGGATTACAGTCTCTGATACCCTTAAAAATAAAAAGTCCTTAATTTATTAAGAAGTAGAATTTTGGAAACTCAAAATTCAAGATCTGACTACTTTTGCTCTTCTTTGCAGTTTGTGGCCATCCTTCCCCTGTAGCAGTGGACGATGTGTCTAGGCTAAAAGAAGAAGCAAGGGAGGCAAATAAAGGGATTTTTTTCCCCTCCTTTTCTCTCTCTTGCCAAACTAGGAACTAGGTATTTAAGTTAAAACTGAGTAAGCTATGTCTCCTTTGTACATATGTGCCAGGCATTCTACTAGGCAATGGGGCATAGACACACAGAGAGGACACAGATGGTCTAGTGAAGACACAGGGAATTGAAGCTATTCCAATAATTATGTAAATACAGTTCAGATAAACACTAGGAAGAAGTTAAGGATAATAAGGGAACATACAGTGGATGTTTACTCTCAGTCAATGGGTAGGGAATGATATTACTGACCATCTAGTGCTACATAAAGGGTTGAGCATAACATAGGGCCTAGCACTTAAAAGGTGCCCAACATGTCAATTCTTTTTTTTCTCTCTCCCCAAGTACACGTTTGTGAGTACACGTGTCCACACACTCACACACCCCACTCAGACTTTCTTTTTCTTCAAGAATAACAAACCTTAAAAAGAAAACCATAAAAACTTAGAAGTAACTTAATGTTGCCTGTTTTATGTCCTCTTTTAATTGTCCTACAGGCACCAGGTTTTAGCCACTCCAGAATACTAAAAACCTAGGGCACTTAGCTCTGAAAGCCATAATGGTCTGCCACAAAGAGAAAAGAAATATGGACAGTTCATTCCAAGCTGAATTTGGAAATACAGAGATTGTCTACTTTGTGCCCTCATTTAGGTATAAATGAGGAAACTGAGGCCCAGAGAGTGAGAAACACTTGCCCAAGGTGGCATAGTTTCCTTGGGTGATCATTCTATGGCTTTTTGGTTTTTAAAGCCGCAATTTTTCCTTTAATTTTGATTTTTCCAATATATTTAACCTGCTACTCCAGGGGAGGTGGACACTGCACACTGCAAGCCATCTGGGAACCCTCAGCTCAGAGACCCACCAGCAAGGTATGTGGTGGCAACAAGGGCCCCCTCCCTTCCTCTCTACAAAGGGTAGCTTGCTTAGTTTAAAACCGTGAAAACAGATACCAACAAATAAAACACCTAAGGGCTTACATGTTCTGTTTATATCTAGAATACATCTAAGCATAAATAGCACATTTTGAAAAGGAATAAAAGGATCACAAACCCAAAGTTAAACATTTCCAACCCTTCTTTCCATCTTGGAATTTGCCACACAGCTACTGCAGCATTGGGTTTATATGTGGTAACTTCGTGAAATCCAACCATATCTGTATCTGATATTTAACTCACCAATCTTCTAATTGTGAGGGGAAGACTACAGGGAATTTTCACTTTCAGAGACCTTTCTAGAATGTTTAAAATTTTTTGTACCACTTTTGTAATCAGCAAAAAACAAAGGTTTTACAAACACCGATTTCTAGAAGAAAATTTATTTCTTCACCTATATTTGGGGCAAGTTGCTGCCTTTTAAGCTCTGGATACTCTGCCAAAGTTCTCTGGGTAAAAAAGTAAAACAGCATTTGAATGGAGCCCATCTGTGAGATTTGAGGCTCCGAGTCCAGCCCTAGGCAGTTTCAGACAAAGCCATAATTTTCAGAGCAAGCTCACATATAGCATAATATAAAAATAGACACTTTGTGACCAACAGCCTGGAAAGCAAGCTCTCCAGAGAGCTCAGCCTCCACGCTCTGCTTCTCCCCAGAGGTGGGGGGCAGGGAAGGAGAGTAAAGTTCTACTTACAACCGCAAAGTTTCCTCAAAGTCCAGTGGTCCTCAGTCAGAAGTGGAAGTAGAATTTAAGAAACCAGGATTCAAGATTAGCAGTGCAGACCTGGGTGCAGGCAGGATTCTCTCTTACCCTCTCTCTCTCTCTCCCCCGTGTCTTCTAAATGAAAAGCACTTCGAGGTTTTAGTGGGTGTTTCCCACGTCTCAGGCCAAGTAAGTCCCCATTTGTTGTAATCCAATGCTCAGCCTGATGATGTCAACCACTCAACTCACTTGCTCAGTTTCCACCTCTCTGTCCATGGGAGAGATCTGTTTCCTTTGGACAATAAGCCAAGAGGCTGTAACTGCATCCCAGCCTGTCACATTTGCCTAACATCCTTCCTTCAATTTTCAACGCTGCAGCCTTAGTGACAAAGGGCTTCCTATCACTCACTCAGCCAGGGCTCCCAGTGTAAATTCCCTTCTTAGTTATTACCCACTGCAGGCCGTCTGCTTTGCTTTGCTGTGTTTTAATTCATTTCTTTAGTGTATAATATACTAGTCAGGGTGCAGATCTTCACCCCACCCCACCTCCATCTCTTTCTTCCTGCCCAATTTTCCAAGTTGTTTAATTTCTCCATAAAGTTTCCTAGGTACATCCTGGGCACAGTATGTCAGTTTGTCCTTCATGTAGGAGAGATGACGCATGCCCACGGGAAAGGCTTGGAAACAGCACTGGTCTGTTGCCTAGGGAACTGGGTTCTGCACTTGGTCAGGCCTCCAACTAGATGAACGGCCTCAACCAAGTCATCTCCCTCTCTGGACCTCAGTTTCCCCATCAGTAAAATGATGGCTCTGGTGTTTTCCACTCCTGAAATTCAGTGACCAAAAATCAGTGACTGAGGAGCTTATCAACAAATGCTTTATATAAAAGGCATTTTCCTACCCTAAAACCAACTACACATTTGAGGGAGGGAAGAGCCCTGGAGCAGTCAGAGGCCACTGTCCAGGATGCCAGGCTCAGCTGGACTCCTTTAGCCCCCTTTATGAAGGAGCTGAACTGTTTCTCTGGGAAAAAAAACAAAAGAATTCACTGAACAAGTCCTGAGAGACATGAAAAGAGGCATCGTAAACTACTAGATAAGATAAATAAGGGAATTTAAGTGTCCTTAGGGACTAACACAGAACAGCCCTGGTTATGAAAGATAATCTCTTAAGTTTGTAGAGTGCTTGATGGTAATGCCATAAACTCTCTCTACTTTTGTGTATAACGGGAAGCCATGTAACATGCAGAGTGATTAGGAACATTATTTGGAAGCCAGGCATCTGGATCTGAGTCCTAGGTGACTTAATTTCTCTGAATCTCTGTGTTTTTATCTGTAAAATGGGATACTAGTGCCTCCATTTAAAAATTTTGAGAATTAAATAACACATGCAAGGGAATTTAAATTATTTCTGATATATACTGATATATACTAAGTATTGAATAGATGTTAGCCCTTGTTGTTGCATATAATCTCATTTGATTCTCATAACACCCTTAGGAGAATTAGGTACCCAGAGGCTACATTATTACTCTCTCTTTCCTAAATAGGAAAATGAAACAGAAAGGTTAAGTGACATGCCCAAGGTCACACAGCTCAAAATGAGAGGGCCAGAATTAGAAACAGTCTCTTAAGTACTAACTAGGTCAGCATACACGCCACACACATGCCAATGCTATTTCTCAAAATCGTTACTACACCCAGCCTGGCAAAGGAAACGCTTCAGGCCGCTAGGTCAGAGGGGTGCTTTACTTGCTTTACTACCAAAATACTGTGTGGCCTGAGCAACTCTGGGCTCCAACTGCCTTTCCCAAAAAGGGGCAGATCTGATCTGCTTTAATGCTACTTTGAAGGGGATGGCAAATTAGGACTGGGGCTCTACTTGGGGAAGCAGCTTTCCATAGGTGGGGGTAAGGCTGCGGTAGTTTGTGACTTAACAAGAACTTTAGTTCTCAGAAAACTCTGATGCTTACTAAGAAAGATCCAAGCAAACAGGCTATACTAGGAGGGAGTTTGCCAATCTGATGGCTTTTCAACAAACTGACATAGGACTGTCGTGGAATAATAACCTTTGGAAAACAGTATGTCATAGTTCAGAGATCTGGGTTTCCTTCTGGTCCCTGGTCCTTCTAGCTGTGAATAACCTTAGACAAACTGTTTCACTTCTTTGTGCCTTGGTTTCCCAATGTAAAATGAGAATAATAACAGCATTTACCTATAAGGTTCTTGTGAGGGTTAAGTGCCTAACACGTAAGTTCAAAAATACTTGCAAAAATAAGCTGCAATGTCTTCGTAGCAAAGACATTATTTTCTAATTCTCACTCAGTTTCACCATCCTCTCCCCTGACAATGACGTGAAAATGAAATAAAGGCAAGAATGTCAGGAAGTCAGAAGGGCTCTGTATTTGTCCAGAATGTCAGAATGAGTAATGAACCAAAGCCCACCAAGAGCTGTCGGCACTTTCTCAGCAGCAACACTCAGCTTGGAGGGACCGAAGGTCGGGGGATTGTTTGGCTGTGCCTTTATTTCAGAAGCCCGAGTAGGCGTCAGGAAATGAAGCTGGACTCTCGAGATGGGTCAGTTTACTGACATCACCTTGGTGCTTTGAATCATGTTTTATTACTTGAAAAAAAAATAATAGTAAGGAGCCCATTCATAAAAACAACATCATTTTCTTCAACAACATGTACTTTGTAACACTTGCCTCCTATATTGAATAAATCCTACATCTGTGACAGAATCCATGAAGAAAGGATCTAGGAACACTGGCACGCTTATAACTGACAATAGTGGCTACACTTGGTGGACTGGGGTCACACTCTGTGCTGAGCACTCTCTAAACACTATTTCCTGTAATCCTCACAACAGTCAGGTGCAGGACACTATTATTAACATTCATACCTTACAGCCGTGACAACAGATGCGGGGCGAGGCTGGCCAACCTGCTCAACGGTCCATGGGAGTAACGGGCAGAGCCTGCGCTCTAACTTGGAACCGTCTGGGGCGAGGCCTATGTCCCCAGCCCCTGTGCTCTACTGTCTCTCAAAGGGTTTCCCTGCAGGCAAATTGGCTGTTTTTCACAGACAGCAGCATCAGCTCCATTTGAGGATGAAGGAAATTCTGGCTGATTACCTATGCTTAATTCCACCCCTTACCCTAGTGCAGAAGGGTCTCTCCTTTCCCTGAATTTCCTTAGTACTATCCATTTCTCTCTTAAGAAACACCCTTTTCTCCTTTGAGGCATATTTATTTTAGGGCAGGTCTTATTCCTCTGCTAGATTCTGAGCTTCTTAAGTAAAGGCTCTGTGTTGTATCTTATCAGACACTTATTAAAATAAGGAAACTCACAAACAAAAAACAAAAACTTTTATTGAATGTTTACCATATGCCAAGTAATATTCCAACTGCTTTATATAAATTCCCTCATTTAATCCCCATAAGGATCCCTATGAGGTAGGTATAATAATTATTTCCACTTGACATATGAAGAGATTCCTGACATGAACTGATTAATTTGTTCAACTAGTAACTGACGGATACCTGTTGAAGGGAACGTGTGAATCAATAAATTCTGGCCACCACTACCCATTTTCTTGTCCAAACTACTGCTATAAAATGCAATTAGCTTGTCATCCCATCAAAGGCAGGTTTCAGTTGTCATACCTTTTCAAACTCACTTATTCACTATGCTCTACAGCTAGAAGGTCCATGCTTTTTCTAGACTATTAATTGAGAAGCATATTGAATGAGATTTAAAAAATTACATTTCGTTCTCTTTCCAATTATATTTATTGTAAAAAATAAGAAAATATAGAACAGGAAAAAAAGGAACAAAATCATCCATCATCCCACCAATCTCCTAGTGTAAAGCCCCAGAGAAGGAACCAAAATTACACTCAAAACAACGTTTTGAAATCAGAAACTGAAGTCATTTGTGAGGGGGTGGTGCAGAGCAGTCAACCCAAAGACATGTTCAATAATTTTTTTTTTGGTTCCGGAGACCATGCAGCTGCTTTTTCTTTGGTGTTTGATGTTCTGAGGCTCCACTTCCTGGTCCCCTTTGGATTGTTGATGTGGTATGTCCCATGGACAGCTGGCAGAAGGGAAGCCTGACCCCTGTAAGTATGTGCCTAGAAAATGGATAGGTTCACAGGATAATGCACTGCCCCTCCCTGCCTTTTTTAGAACTGCTTCCCAGCTTGCGATAAGTTTTAGATTGGGGCAGTTATGAGCGAGATGGACCTCCACTAGAGTTAATGTTAATCTTGGACTCATTGATTTTTACAGCTGAAAAGAGCATGTGGTCGCCTCATTTCAGAGGTGAGGAATACCAGACCCAGAGAAAGCAAGAAATTATCCTGAGATTACACAGCCTGGTGCTCTAACAGTAGAAAGACCTTCTATTGACTTGAGACTCTCACTTGCCACTGCACTTTGAAATACAAATCTGAAGGGCCCTTCCCTATTGTTTTGGTTAACTCCTAACTCAGCCATCAGAATTTCAGATTAAATATCACTTCCTTTGGGAGAATTTTTCTGTTAGCTCACCCTGCTGTACTGGTCCCATGATACCCTCCATTTCTTCTCTCAAAACCCTTAACATATGTGATAAGTACATGTTATATGTGTTTCCCTACCAGACTGTAAGCTCCACAAAGGCCGAAGCCAACAATATGTCTCCCTGGTTCACTGAATATATATATCCCAACTGCCTAGAACAGTGGCTGGCACAGAACAGGAAACTCAAATATTTTCTAAACACACACACATCCTACTTAGTCCACTCTGGACTAAAACAACAGCATACTTTTTTAAAAAGTATCATGTCTCCTAAACTACAACTCGGCCTTCCCTCTGTGAGGAGGATCATTAGAGAATAAGGGATTTCATGTCAAGTAATTTCTAAAAGATAGAAAAAGTTCATAAAAGTGTGACATCAGAAGCTGAAGTTCAGAGCACAAGGACAAGAAAGCACTATCAGAAATGAGAGACAAACAACTGTGTGGAACCCCAGGGAGACTCTGGGCCTAAAGACCGCAGGCATGAAGAGGAGGATTTAGGAGAAGGGCTGAAAATCAGGAGATCCATTGCAAGGCTGTGCCAGCCAGCCCCCTAGTCCCGTACCTGAGGCACACAGAGCCTCCACAGAACCATGGGCAAAGACAGGAGGCATCTTTAAATAAATTGAATGAACTGCGTGGGGTTGATCGAGGGCTTCTAGTAAAAGAATGGCCTCCTCCTTCTGACATATGAAGTGCCCTCAGTTTAACTGCTGCTCCTGCTCACGTGTCCTAAAGCACTTGCCACTGCCACTTGGCCCACAGAGCTTCCAGCAGCTTCCCAGGCAGGGTAGAGGTGTATGGGACAAACAGACGACAACCAATTCCAGAGGAAACCAAGGCCTATTCCCTAAAAGAAGCCTTTCATTGATTGTGAATGGCAAAAAAAAAAAAAAAAAGCATCTGAAGAACAGACCCTTTACGGAAAAGAAAATTCAGAAGCCTTTAAAAAAATTCTTCAGAGAGTTTGAAGATATTGTGCCCATAAAATGTAAAGAAAATAAACTGACAAAAATGAGCTCTTGAAAATTAACAATATGAATAATGAAATTAATTCAGTAGAAGGACCAGAAAATAAGAAAAGGAAATCTTTCAAAATACAGGGAAAAAATACAGACTAATAAAGGATCTTGTCGATATAAAGCAACAATCCAGGAAGTTCAATATCAGACTAAGTAGTAATTTAAAAAAAAAAGGACAATAGGAAATTATCTAAGAAATCATGAGGAAAAGTCCCCACAGCTAAAGGAAGACATGAATCTTCAAATTGAAAAGTCTGGAAAGTGCTGAGTAGGACCATACCTAGATACAGCCTCCTAACCTTTCAGAATTCAAAAGAAAAAAATCCTAAAAGTTTCCAGAGGGACAAAGACTGTTTCAAAAGAAAAGAATCATACTGGTATTGGATTTCTTACCAGCAATACTGGTGCCTGAGACAAAGGAACAATGCTTTCTAAGGAAAAAGTTGTATGTTTGTTTGAGACAGGTTCTCACTCTGTCACCTAGGCTAGAGTGCAGTGGCATCATCATAGCTCACTGCAACCTGAAACTCCTGGGCTCAAGCGATCCTTCTGCCTCAGCTTCCAGAGTAGCTGGGACTATAGGCATGCGATACCACACTCAGCTGATTTTTCTTTTCCTTTTTTTTTTTTTTTTTTTTTTTTTAGAAACAAGGTCTCGCTCTTGCTCAGGCTAGTCTTAAACCCTGGCCTCAAGCAATCCCCCCTCCTTGGCCTCTCAAAGTGCCAGGATTACAGGCGTGAGCCACTATGCCTGGCTCGAAAAAGTTCTAATGGAAAATGATTTGGAACCTAGAATTCTATACTTAATGAAGCAAAATAAAGACATTTTCAGGACTTAGAACAAATGATCTCTCATGTACTCAGTAAACTAGAGAATATGCTTCACCTAAACAAGGGTTTAAACTAAAAAAGAAGTAGGATTTAAAAAACAGGGATCCAATAAGAGAGAGGTGAAAGGAAGGCCAAGGACGATGATGAAGGTAGCTCTGGGACCTCAACTGAGCTATAGGCCTAGAAAGGACCAGTCTGATTAGAGCAGGAGGGTGGAAGGCTACAGGTAAACAGAATTGACAAACTCCCTAACGGGTTTGATAAAAACTGTATTGAAAGTCTATGGGAAAATGTGGAAAGACTTAGCGATAAGGAAAGGAAAACTAAGCATGTGAAAGAAGAAGCTATTATTAATCCAGAAAAAAGAGTAACACAGAAAGGAAAATAATTAGAACGTTACTGGCACAGCAGTAAATAATATTTACAATGCCATAACACGGTAAAACATTGAATATTGATTTAACCAAAAACTGTGATATTGGGAGGAAAGGGAAGCAGAAGGAGTGCGAGTGGGGCTGTGGTGCGTATAAAACAGCTAAAGGGCCGGGCGCGGTGGCTCACGCCTGTAATCCTAGCACTCTGGGAGGCCGAGGCAGGAGGATCGCTCAAGGTCAGGAGTTCGAAACCAGCCTGAGCAAGAGCAAGACCTCGTCTCTACTAAAAATAGAAAGAAATTAATTGGCCAACTAAAATATATACATAGAAAAACTCAGCCGGGCATGGTGGCGCATGCCTGTAGTCCCAGCTACTCGGGAGGCTGAGGCAGAAGGATTGCTTGAGCCCAGGAGTTTGAGGTTGCTGTGAGCTAGGCTGACACCATGGCACACACCCTACCCTGGGCAAAAGATTGCGACTCTGTATAAAAAAAAAAAAAAAAAAAACAGCTAAGGCCTCACGTGCCATGCTAGGAAGTCAACAGGTAGCATCTAAAATTGACAAATCAAGAAAGACCAAGAAAGACCACTTAGTAATGTGAGGTCCTCATTTGGATCTGACTGGAATAAAATGATATTTATGAGTTAATTGAACTATTATTTTGCTAATCAGGGGTTATTAATTATTTTATGTGTGATAATAGTAATATAGTTATGTAAAAAAAAAAAGAAAGTCCTTATTTTCTTAGAGAGACATGCCACAGTAGTTACTGATGCAATGATATGATGTCTAGAATTTACACCAAAATAATCTAGTAGCAGGAAAAATGGCTATAAGCATAGATGAAACAATACTAATCATGGGTTGTTGATTTTTGAAGCCAGGTAACAGGTGGTATATGAGGATTCATTATACTATTCTCTCCAGCTTTGTACATGTTGAACATTTCCATAATACAATTTTAAAGAAAACAGATACATGTATAAGGGTCTTATTTAGATATACACAGCAAAACACTAGATCAAACAGCTAACAGGATCAAAAGTGTATGTTCTTGGGAACAGGAATGGGGGGGACAAAGAAGGGGTCAGGGCAGGGGACAGCTGGCTTTTAAGTTTTTAATGATATTTGACCTTAAAAAGGACTAAACAAAACTATGTGCATGTGCCATTCTGACAAAACAAAATTAATTTTAAAAAAGAAATTGAAGTAACCATTACAAGAAATAAAAGCAGAAAAATAAAATGGCTGCCTGGGGGTGAGGGAGTAAGCAGGAGAATGATGCCTTTCTGGACTCATAGATGTTTTTTTAAAAGTCATGTTCATGTATTACTTTGCTTTTAAAAGTTATTATTATCAGTTACTGCTATCAGTTTTTAGCAGGGCCTTTTGTTAACCTCTACATCTGAACATTTCCTCAGGTTTAGAATCCTAAATCACTCCGAATGAATATCTCCACATTAAGTGCAATAATAATAATTATTGCCATTTATTGTTTGCCATTTGTCAGTACTTTACATATATTATTTCTAATCTTTCTACCACTCCTGCAAGGCAATATTGATATTTCCATTTTACAGATGAAAAGGTTAAGGCTGAGAGACATTACCCATTTGCTTGATGTCACCATGGACTAGACCCGTAAGACTCTAACACCCAAGCTCTTTCCACTATCCCACCTCTCCTTTACATTCTACTTACGTACTTACATACATTCAGTATAGTCCAGAAAGTATTTTTACATAAATTTTTTCATCAACGTCATGAAATAGGAGAGAAAGGACTTTCCTTACTTGACAAATGAAGAAATCAAAGCTAAGAAAAGTTAGGTAACTTGCCCAAGAATCCAGGCTTCCTGATTCTTAATCCAGTATTCTTTCTACCATTTCTTATCTGTCCTCTCAACAAAAAAATGTCAAATTATTCATAACCTCCTCATGGTCATTTGACATAAGAGTCACTGTAAATGAATGCAGCTGAAGCAGGAATTTAAAAAAGAGAGAGAGGGAGAGACTTACTTTTTCCAGTGGAAATATAGTAATAAACCACGGAATGTCCTCAGTTGCTCTAATGTCAGCATTTTGCTTGAGTCCTCAAAGGGACTCTTGAAATGTCAGCAGCCTGCCTGCCTGGCATAAGCAGATCAGCTGTTGGCACAAGCAGCTCACAGAAGTTCTGACAACCAGTGCCACTCTTCTTGGCTCCAAATAAAGAAATGAGCCATGCATGCTTCTGCCCTGAAAAGAGAACGTCTGTGCCTCCTAAATCTACTTCAGTCAACAGCCATGTGGCCCTAGGGCTTTTTAATAGTTGCCAAGAATCTTAGATCAGTGCTACTCTAGAGCAGAGGTGACTTTATAAAACTGTACATCAGGCTGTGTAGGGGTGGGAGCCAAAAGTGGCATAACGAAAGTGGGTGAATATCTGTCCCTTGGTCATCTCGAGTCCTGGATAGCTGACCACTCTGCCCAGCAGAGAAGCAGCCCAAGATTTGTGCACAAGAGCCCTGAGCCTGGTGTGAGATGCTGCTCTCCAGCCTGTTCTGGCATCTGAATGAATAATGGCCAAGCAGCAGTTAGGGGGAAGAGGCTGTTTACTTGAGTTCAAACTATTTATAGCACCAGCAATCTGCACATATTTGGATGACAAATCTCTGGGCTTCAAGTAAGCAGTGCTTTGCTCCTGGACAATTTCATCAAACACATTCCTTCCCCACGCCACCCCCAGACCCCTAACACATGTTGCCCTCAGGATGTTTTATTTAAGTTGCTGAATTTTAAAAGATTATAAAAAGAAATCTCATTTTAAGAACAAGTGACTTTTAATCCATTTATCTACAAGTTTGAACTACATAGTATTTTAAGGTGGAATCAGAAGTTAAGCTCTAATTACATGTATATTCTATAAAAATATACAACTGTCTCATAAATGAACAAAACAGTACCTGAATGATGTCTGTAATCTAATTACCATATTGTTGTCCTGATGCCGAGCGCTGCTGAAGACCTACGTAGAGAATGTTTTTTACAGTACAGTTAACATACGGTGATTAAAGGCTTCCAGAACAGATCCATAAACAATATGTAATCATACACACATTGCAAACTAACAAAAGAGGTCTTATTCCCCCCACCAATTCTAGGGCAGAAGCAGTCATAGTGCACTGTAACAAAAAGATATGCAGAGCCTTCTGCACAGTTTTATCTCACAGAAGGTGTTATGGCCCTGCCAACGAATTTGTTTGGAAAAACTAGCCTTCCTCTAAAAGTTGCCTTGTTTTTATAGCAAAAGCAATGTTGATCTGCATCTCCCCTGAGCCAGGAATTGCCTAATTCTGAAGAGGGAAAAGTGGTTGTTAACCAACATGTATGTTGGCAGCTTCTAGTCCTATCACAGAATGCAAGCAGGATCTGGTATAAAGAAAAAAATATATATATAGGCTGGGCGAGGTGGCTCATGCCTGTAATCCTAGCACTCTGGGGGGCCGAGGCAGGAGGATCGCTCAAGGTCAGGAGTTTGAAACCAGCCTGAGCAAGAGGAGATCTCGTCTCTACTAAAAATAGAAAGAAATTAATTGCCCAACTAAAAATATATAGAAAAAATTAGCCGGGTATGGTGGCACATGCCTGTAGTTCCAGCTACTCGGGAGGCTGAGGCAGGAGAATCGCTTAAGCCCAGGAGTTTGAGGTTGCTGTGAGCTAGGCTGACACCACAGCACTTTAGCCCAGGCAACAGAGTGAGACTCTGTCTCAAAAAAAGAAAAAAAAAAAAAAAGAAAGAAAAGAAAAAATACAATAAGTGAAGAGAAAGGTTTGTAATATAATGGGTGAGGTGGACAATTAACTTAGGGAGAGGAAACAGACGGGATTCCTCAAAGAAACTGACTTGTTTTCTTATCTT